>JAIPMN010001197.1:15972-38675 GCA_020650975.1 Apostichopus californicus | reverse complement strand
TCTCACCACCCCCCCCCCCCTCCCATCCCTATCTATATTGTTTAACTCCACTATGGCCTACCTCAGAATCGTAGCATGAATAAAGTTCTCGATGTTTTAAACAATTTGGAATACAAAATTTGGAAAAACAGAATGGTTTTATGCGAAAGATTTTCCAAGCATTTGCTTTCATTGTAAGAATACTTTTTCCTCGCATTGCATCAACAATTGTTTTTTTTTAAATATTCCCAGATTTCATCATGATGATTGTCAATGTTAATTAGTCAATGCAGACATGCAGCTTTAGAGAGCCACTTCTATCTATGATTCTACACATACCTGCTGCTGCACATTCCCCACTTAAAAGGGCATTGAATTATATGTTTGCAGAAAATATCAAGACTATTATGTCAAAAAGCACCCAACTCCCCAGGCAAGGATAAAGAGAATTAACAGTGAAAATACAGCATTCTGTGAGCTATTTAAAAAGCAAAATTGTGTAGCGACTGGTGAAACACCTGCTTCGCCATATATATGACTAATATATCAAAATTAACATTTGATTATATTACATTTTTTTGGATAGAAAAAAATAGCAAGTCTGAGACAAAAATAAAGTTAAAGCTTTCATAGCTTGTTCTATAAGTGATACAAAAGATAACAAAACTGTATATAACTCATATTTTCATATCTCTGTTCAAGAAATAGACAGTCCTTTGCAGTGCATTAGTTTACTTAAATATGACGATACATTAGGTTTGAATCTCCGGTCCTGAGGCGTTACTATGATAATCAAAGATTTAGCTTTTAGTTAGAGGTTGTTTCATATAACATAGTGGTCGAGGGTGCATACACGATACAAGTCACATTACACACAGCATTTTGGATTGAATTACGGTACGGGGTTGCCAGATATGGGACGCCATTTGTATCCCCTTAATAACTATAAAGATAAGCCCACCATGTACCGACTGAGTATATAAGCGAAGACATAACACACATACAGTATCTATGCACACAGACGCTATCACCGTCGCAACTAACTTTGACGAGGAATCAACACTCCAGTTTTCTTGTAGCATGCGATTATAAATAATGAACACTACTGGCTTTTGGTTTTCTGTTTCCCCCTTTAAGTTTTTCCCTCTTACCAGCTCCACAGAAAGGAGTGAAATACTGTCACAACCAGAATTTTTTGGATCATTGACATTCACCAAAAATAATTTGGTTCTGGAACTCAATAGGGTGGACCCAAACACCAAGTATGAAGTAAATCCAAGCATTTAATTTTTCACCTAGATCGTGTTTACAAGGTTTTCAAACTGTGACGTCTGGTACACTCACAAATGACCTTTGACCTCTGCCAAAAACATAGGATTTTTGTAATTTCTTACTTACATCCACATGCTAAGAGTGCAGTTCATCCAAGGTTTGCTTTTGGAGTCATCATGTTTACAAGGTTTCAGACTTTCACCCTCTGTTGGCCTCAAATGACCTTTGACCTCCACAGAAAACAATGAGTTATTCTACTTATACATGGTACATCCACATATTAAATATGAAGATCGTCCGCCTTACAGTCTTTAGTTATGGTGATTACAAGTTTATATTTTGACCTCTGTTGACCTCAAATGGCCTTTGAACTCCATAGAAAACAAACTTATTCTTTTACCTAATTAGATGCATCTGCTCACCAAATATGAAGTTCACCCACCACACAGTTATCGTGTTTACAAGCCAGACATCCCACACACACATCCCACACATCACATAGATTCATTTTACCTCTGCCAAGGATTAAAAACCATAGCTCATACATTTCTTTCCATTGCCCAAACACCACCCCCCCCCCCCCAAAAAACCCCTTTATCTGTAATGGACCAAATGTTACATTACAAATTTCAAGAAAACCTTCAAGAAGACTATTAACAAAGTATATAAACTTGGATGCTGCAGACTAATTTAATGTTACCTCGTTAATCTTACTCTCATATTGCCCATCCAAACATTCCTATCCCCCATGAGAACATGTATACACATAAAAATGACTTCTCAAAAAACAAATATTCCTCGCGTCGTTCTCAGCTCCTTGCATGTCCCATTTCACTTCGCCGACATGTTTTCTCTTCGGATCGTTCATCTTTCGAAACGAGATACGAGTCTCAATTATTTTAAAAGGGGTTGAGAGATGATTCGTCAGATATGAGGTACTGCGAGGCCTTTTTCGCTATCAGTCATGTTCAACATTTTTCATACAAAGAAGCACAAAAACAAGTCACAATTTCCAACAGAATAAACCATGATGTCGTCATCGTAATAAATTGGTTATTTTTCGCTTTCTTCTTTCTGAAAAGCCTCTCCAATTTACAACTTGCCTAACTTTGACAGCACTGATACGAAAGTCGAGAGTAATGGAATAAACACATTTTATTACATCTCTGGTTTTAATGGACTTGTGTATATATATGTCTATCTCATGTAGATAGCGCAGGTATGCCATACACACTAATGCACGGAGACGATTAGAGACACTCGTTATATGTAAATCAGCCTGTGTAGGGTTCGCATAAATTTGACCACGGGTGATGGATGGAAAAGGGGTTGGGACAGGAAAGTTCACACATAAAACTGAACGTTCTTAAAGTTATCCCAAATTATCATTTTCTCCACAAAATTAAATGCAATCTAAGTACTAGTGATCAAACTAGTATGGGTAAAACCACTAAAAATAGAAAAAAACAGTTCAATTCAAACTTTTATCTGTCCTGAATTTTATCTCTGGGCTTCTATTTTAAGTCCCAAAGTGCTTAATTGTGCAGAATATTAAAAACTTCTAAACCGCCTCAAGGAATGACTGCCAAATATATGCTTCTTTTCAGATGAACTTTTCTTTGATTTTTAGAGATAATTTATATAAGAGTGTTACAAACAATTTCTCCCACGCGAATAAGGAAGCCGAGGGGGGGGAAAAAATAAATAAAAAATAAAAAGGTATATTCTAGTGATTATGTTTTGAGGTGGAAAAAAAAAAAAATCTGGTTTCTTGTTCTAAAAGATCAGGCTGACGACTAAGCAGGTCACATGATCATGCCACATCATCATGCAATCAGAGTCTGTGTGATACAATCGTTGTGTGTGTGGATGAATAGTATTTATACTTACGGTCTTCTGGGAACGGCAAACAACACAGCAATATGGTAGTAGCAATGATGATGATGGTGAAGGAGGAAGATCGAAGCGTCAGTGATAAGATCAGAGTAGAGCAAAAAAACAACAGGAACGAGAAGAATAAAACAAAAAAAATAGAGAGAATGTCCAAGTAATGAATTCAACGAGAAATAATCATCGAACGAGCTGAACAAAGCTGTTTTTGAATTAGGGTTATAAAGCATGAATCGAAAAAACATGTGATTGCGTAAAATAGTATTTGTCGACGATGAAACGATCACCGACAGTGAATGCAGCATTATGACGCTGGATATTCTATTGGAAGGGAGTGGCAGAAAATAGTCTGGATGAGATAACCGTTTCTAATTACAGCAGCAATATTGCTCTCGGAGAGTCTGGACCGTACAAATGATGGAGAGAATTTGATATATCAGGTTTCAAATATTTTGTGAACAAAACGACCGCAGCCGTCCGACGCAGATCATAAAAACAATTCCATTTCTGATGGTTTTTGACAAAGGTTAGCATAAGAACGACTTTAAATCGTTCCCATCTTTGAGGGTCTTATTACACGATCTGGTTTTTTGACAAGATTCTGTTACAGACGAAAAAGATTCGGACCTGCATCGAGGAGAGAGGGGGTGGGGGGGGGGGTCTGCTTTATACACGGGTGAAGGGAAGGTTTCATGATCGACAATGACTTAACATTGCACTGAAAGAACGTTTATATAGATAGTTTGGTTTTCCAATCAAAGTATGATATGAATTCAAATGGGCTTGATGAAAGCACAATGTTCTTCAATAATGCAAAATATCATAACAGCAATTAACAAGAACAATTATGAACCATGAAGGATGTAAACTCTGTCGCAATGAGGATATATATTTGCTTTGTTTTTGGCTCTAAATATCTAAGTGTATTTTTACAAAAGCAAAAAGTTTGTAAAAGGCCTACAGTAGATTTTACAGTACAGTAAAAACAGCTCGTGCAAACAAAACATTTCAAATATATCTCACATATCAAGAATGAACTTATGCACAAAAAGATGACAAACGTAAAATAAAAGATTTCCGATAACATTTTTCATCTACCACATATCTCACATTAACCTTAAAACGAACCGGATTTCCCTACAGCTATGGGTACGAGATATTGATAGATGGCGTGCAAATCTAGCGATGCAAACTATTTTGTCTTCCCTGGACGCATCAACTTGTCGGCCACCAGAACACCCCCCTCCCCCCCCCCCTAGTAGTTATTGATTCAGTTTCATCCACAAATGTCGTAAGAATTTATGATAACAATTCTGAAGCTCTGTTTTAATGTGTCATGTATTACAGACAAAGCCTTTTAAAATTAAAAAGCTTTTTGAGAGACAGTTAAGCCTTCAAACAGCTACACAAGATTTCAACACAATATTATTCCCTGATATGAGGATATATATATGCTGTGTAATGATCATCAGCAAAGGTATCAATTTTGTTGTAAGCTGCAATGAGCTAGTATGAAGTGTGAGATTGCCAAATTCTAGCAAATTTTACCCAATTTGTAATTCCCCTCCACCCACCCCCTGGCCTCCCATCCAAGCACAGCCAATCTACCAGATATTACTAAGAAAACAAATATCAATTCATCAAGTATTAGAACGAGGTTCCTTTTAGCTGCAGTTTTGCTCTCGATATCAACAAGGAAGTATATACCAAGTCAATAATGACACACTTCCCCCGCCCCCCTCCACCCACCCATTTTCTTCATATTTTCCATGTTAGTATGTAATAACATGCAAGTAGCACATCCAAAATATCAAAATTTTCTGCTTTTTATGCCATTGCTGGAAATGTAACTCTTGCATAAGATGCAGCTATGATGAGTTTGATTATTATGATTTTTTTTTATATTATGCAATAGTGTCAATAATTAAACCAAATCCGTGCGCAAAAGTTCTACTTTAACCCACGACATTAAAAAAATCATTCCGGGAGGGAAACTGTCTAATATTGTTGGTTTAAGGCTAAACTGTTTGCTCTCTTAGATTATATCTAACTTTATGAGTCAAAATCGATAGCTGTTTAAAGACACAACACCATAATTTAGTAGATCTACAGCATCGAGACTAAGATACTGCTCTAAGGGCAACATTGGTGGAAGGTAGGTCTAGTCGTACGAGAGATAAAACTCGAGTGTAGAAAGAAGTGAAGAGAGAGACAGAGTAAGAGAGAGAGAAGAATGAAACAAGGACTCACGAGAGAAAGTAACGGAAGGAGAAGCAGAAGGAATGAAATGAAGAATGGCAGAGCGACTGAGAGACGGTAGAGTTGGCAGGCGTACGGCGAAGGGAGCAGAGAGGCAAAGATGGACGGGTTTTGGAGAGAAATGAGGGAGGCGTAGAGGATGGCGGTGGTGAGCAGAAAGTAGCCGAGGTAGTCCAGGAGGGATCTGAACAATGATCTGGGATGACAGAGACACGGCTACGATGTGAAACAAAACAAAACAATGAAAAAATTATGTTTTTTTTTAGTAGTGACAGGGATATACGATGAGAAACGTTACATGAAGAGAGTTTTAATACAGAAAGAACGAAAGAAACAAAATGAAAAGAAAATGATGCAAAATCCTGTTGGTTGTACAGTTAATTCAACATAATGAGAAATTTTAAGAAGAAGGGAGAGAGTATTAGAAACAGATAAAAGATGAATTTTTTTCCATTGCATAATAGGCTCGACGTGATAAGAGATGTTATATCCGAGATGGAGATGAACTTCTTTAAACTCGGTAGAGTGAGCAGCGTTATATAAAGAAGGAAGAGAGAGAGGAGAGTATGTAGGAACAGAAAAGGATGAAGTACTCCTGTTGCATAATTAACTCAACATGATGAGAAATATTACCTAAAAGAAAAAGGAGCATACATGAAAAGATGAACTTCTTTGGGCTGCAGACATGATAAACTCGGAACAGTGAGATGTGTTATATATAGAAGAGAGAGAAAGTGTAGGAACAGAAAACGATAAAGTACTCCGGTTGCATAAATAACTCAACATGACGAGAAATATTACGTAAAGGAAAAAAAATGGTTAAGGAATAGATGAACTTCCTTTGGTTGTATGTACATGACATAAACTCCGCATGGCGAGAAGTGTTATACATAGAAGGAAGAGAGAGTGTGTAGGAACAGAAAGGATAAAGTACTCCGGTTGCATAAATAACTCAACATGACGAGAAATATATTACGTAAAGGAGAAAGAGCCTAAAGGAAAAGATGAACTTCCTTTGGTTGTATGTACATGACATAAACTCCGCATGGTGAGAAGTGTTATATATAGAAGGAAGAGAGAGTGTGTAGGAACAGAAAGGATGAAGTACTCCGGTTGCATAAATAACTCAACACGATGAGAAATATTACGTAAAAGAAAAAGAGCATAAAGGAAAAGATGTAGTTCCTTTGGTTGCATCTGTAACAATAACCTGATGAGAAATATTATAGAGAAAGAGAAGAGATGGTACAGGAAAAGAAGAAGAAGATAACTTGCTCTGGTTGTACAATTAATTCACAACATGATGAGAAATGTAACACACAGATGAGAAAAAAGAAAAGAAAATGAAAAATGAAGAATAGAGAGAAATCCTTTTCAGTCATACCAAGGTCAGTTTCACACCACGATGACAAATGTATCGGGATGGACAGAGTAAGAGATAGAATTGGGGTCCGGGAAAATGTCAGAGATGGCAAACAGTTTCAATATGGTAGGGAAAACAGACAAGACTCTCGGTGATCTTGAAGACTCGACATCACGGCACACGGTTCATAACGTAAAACGTTGAAAGGACAGAGACGAAAACAGGTATCTCGAGGATAGCACATATAACTCAACATGATGGGAAATGAGAGACATAGTAGGAAATGAAGGATCCAATAGAAAAACAGTCATCTCCTCGGTCGAAGAATTAACTCATCACGATAAGGAAATGCCACAGTGGAGGATAGAGAAGGAAATTAACGACCCATTGTTCTTGCAACTAACTCAACAGGATGAGAAATTAACACAGAAATACAGAGAAAGTATGAGCAATCTCTGATACTATTCATGCTGAAAGCTGACAGGATTTGCTACACGAAATGAAATCAGAAAGAGGGAAGGAAAAGGAAAAGAAAAATATAGAACTCTCTGAGTACAATTCGCTGAACCAAAGGCGAAAGAAAATGGTGGGAGGGAAAAGAAGGGCCTATTATCCTTCAGTTGCCTTTTAAATTCCATCAGTCACCCTTCTCAGAGCAGCTAAGTGCAAGTTTGGACTGCTTTGCTTAATTCAGCTCTAACGATACGTTCGTCATGTTCTCAGTGTCCTACGTGTCATGGCGATATAGAAACAGATCAGATATAGGGCTTAGGTTTAACAACTATTTATACAGTCAGAAATGAGGACTGACTGCCGATCCTGATTAAGACACCTTTCTCGCATCCAGTCGTCCGCAATTTTAACAAACCTACAGAGTATTATTCATAAACTAGGACAACATTTGAGATATCTTCACATAAATGTAGGTTAATGCGTGTCTAATTAACATATTTGATTCAATTTTCAACCATTACATCACCCACGTCAATTTTTTGGGGGCGGAGGGCGGCTGCTAGTAGTCAAATGGAAAATGGAAACTACAAAATTTAAGAAAAAAATGAGTTGGCCCGACTTCATGTTTAAATGAACAATGATTAGTGAAGCTAAAGACCAAAGGTTACAAAATTTTAGTATTTGCAATTAACAGCGTAAAACAAGAGAAATCGGCAAAATCAAATACTCAAAATGCTGCGTTTAAGCGCCAAATATAACCCCAATTTGGATTGCTAATAGTGTATTAAAGTGCTACTCGGTATGGCAACTCCCAAGATGAAACAGCAACAGATAAAATATAGTACACACGGCAAACATTTCCAAATAGAAACAAACAAAAATTTAAAGAGCAGGCCAAGAAATGAAGCACGGCAAAGGGAAACAAATTAAAACAGGTCCAGCTAGATTTTGGTGTCTGTTAAAAATTTAAAAAATAAACTTTTGATTCTATTTTTCAATATTTCAATTCTTCTGATTTCAGTTTGCAGTGGTTCAGTAGTGGCCATTTCCGTACAATTAAATTTGTTGATATTAGTACAGACCATATAAGCCGCAGTGTCCTACGGTTCGTATTTGTGACCCCGACAGGACTCTTCCACTGTAGCGCATGTTAAACACTCGCACGGTCGGTCAGCAGAATCCAAACAAAACAATAAGCCAAAAAAAAAAAAAACTCAACGGAAAATTGTATATATTAGGAACGCAAGACCAGTTGTTTGTTACTTACAGTGTTTTTCATACTGACTCGTACGGTGCCCTCCTCGACGAAGTAACAACCGTCGGCATCATCTCCCTAGAGTGAAAGAGAAGAAGGTGAAAGACTTGTTGTGCAAGGGAGGGAAACTGTCCAGGAAATTTCGACACAACGATTCATGAAATCGATAAACTGGAGGCGACAATTTTGTTAAGACTTTAAAGATCGTCTGCAATGGACTCAAATTTGAAGGATGCTGATAGTTTACACGAAAAAAACTTTCTCAAAGTACTTTGAGGAAGGTTCTAAGATGCAGCATTTGATTGGTGCATTTCACATGGTGGTTGGGACCCCCTTGCTTCCCAACTTTGTGGGTCGCTAATCAAAATGGGGTTACCAAGCTTTGAAAATGGGTGGCAAACCAGGCTTGCTGTAAACGAAAGATTCTGTTGGAATCTGACAGTATGGTTTTTCCTTTTTTAAACTTTCAGTCGACGTGCAATCAATTGCAATCAAATCAGTCGATGTACTCTTTAATGATCACTTGAGGAGGATATCCATGGGGTAAAATTTAGATCTAACAAAATTAATGGGTTGCGACCGAACCGTCCAGACCCTTAAACTTGAAAATGTAAATAATGGATCATATGTATCATCTTTTTATAATCTTTTTGGGGTGTGTTAGCATATTTATGGCAAAACACGGATCAGCTGGTAAGCAGATACAATGCAACCATCAAGCAAATGATTGTCAACAAATATTACATTTTATTGTATTAGCTTTTAATTCATTATGTTATATACCTCAGAGATATATGTAATTTTTGCAGGTGAAGCCATTATGGATTAATCTTTGGATTACCAGTGTGTGCGGATAATCCTCCATATTATCATTTTGTGTAAACAAACATGAACCAGTGTAACTAACTGTGACTTATTGCCCCATATTTTGCTCTTTTCTTGGTGGGAAAATCTTCAATATTGTCATGTCATGGCTAATACATGTACAGTATAATACTACACACCTAAACAACATTGCCCTAGATCCAACACCACCACTCATAATTATATTCATTATGAAAATTATATTTGTGCAAATAATATAAACACCTATCTATCTCTAACTATGACTGATTGCACCCTCCCCCTGCCCCCCCCCCCATCACACCACCCTAATATTTTTCTCTCTTTTGTATATGACAACTACTTTTAAGCCCACCAAATAAAAAGGTTAACAATTTTCACCATGGGAAGCTTTACTAATTCCACTTAACAAACTCAGAGATAGGTATAAACCAGAAACCAAGTTTGGATTTAATCTTTGGATTACAGAAAAGGATAATCCTCTTTATTATAATTTCAAGGCCAATACATGTGTAGATATATAATTATTTTAAACACCTAAACAACCTTGCCCTAGTCCCAACACCACCATTCATTTCTAAAATACTATTTCTACAAATAAACAAATAACCATGACTTATTACCCCATATTTTTTTCTACTTTCCGCAAACAGTTTCAAAACCCCAAACTTTTTGACAATTAGCAAATGGTTGTATAAAAAAAACAGGCTTGGTGGAGCAAAAAAACATAAAAGCCACAAAATATCCCTTCTAGCTTCCAAATTATCTAGGTCTTTTCCGTTGCCTCTCTACCTATCGATGGATAACAAACGTTTCTATGTAAAACGACAGAATCGATGACAGAATATTCCCCCCCTCCCCTGTCAGAAGATCCTACTTAGGGAAATGAGACTATAAGTATCTTGTCAAACTATGGGTAAGTCGCAGGGATCATCCATAAATACGCGCTTTGCCACTGCCGATTTACGGCCGGCGATGGAAACTTGCGACACTGATGGATGGAGAGACAGATTGAACATTTTCCTACACGTCCTCGTGAGAATTTTTGCTTCTTCGAAAAAACAAATCCAAAGAGAGACGACCGCTGATTCGGTCTTGTCACGTTTCATATGAAAAATTATTGTGAGTACTGCAGACGACATTTTAAGATAAATAATTTTGAAAATTGCTGACTACAAGCGATCAGCTTGTTTCTTGCACTCGTGGAGACCTACATATCAACCTCATCAATGCTTTACTTTGGTAGTTTTCCATGTGAACAAAGTTGCTGCACTTTTTAAGTTTTGGACCTGAACCGACCTTTGACATCAATATAAAACAATTAGGGTTCTGGTTCTCTAATTGAAGTGGATCCACTTACCAAGTTTTAAAGGTCACCCAAGCTTTACTTCTGGAGCTACTTAAGATCCACCCAAGTTGAAATTTCACCTCCAAGAAAATCTGCAAATTCATTTTTTTTTCTCACTTAAAGGGTAGCCTTACAAACTGTGTTGATATTTAGACTATGAACTCTGATGACCTTAGATGACCGTTCACCTCTGTTGAAAACTAATAAGTTTTCTTCTTGTATTCACTGTAGAGATGGACCCACCCACCTCGCAAGTAGAAAATGGTCAAAAATGATTTTCCGTTCAACCATACCTGAGATATGATGCATTGCCCGTCAGAGTATGGCTTAGTGACCAGAGCATCTGCTAGATTCATCCTCTCGTACGGCTGAAAAATTGAAAGAGAAACAAAATTACTGATAAAACATCGAGAACAATTTTGTTTCAAACAATTGCCTCCCTTTTAATCTTTTTTTTTGTTTGTATTAATGTGTTAGCGTTTAGGGTTATTTGACTAGTCATGAAGGTTAATTTCAAATGCAGAAAATTTACATATTTTTTGTAGAATTCCATATTTGCTATGTATAATTATTACTAATAGAGATATGGAAGGTGTTTTCTATTTTTTTTTCCCCTCATTAATCAGTCTTTTAATAGATATTCATATAACTTGAAAAGAGCAATAAAAACAAAAGACCAAAAAGTAGTTTACATCTAGCATCTGAGAGTCTTGTAAAGTACAAAATAAATTTTTCGGTACTGTCAGAAGGCTTTACGTATGACATTTCCAGAAACTCAGGATGATCAAATCACACACGCACGCACACATACACACAGCTGCTGTGATGATATATATCGTGATACGATCATACTGAAAACAAGAAAGGTCTCCACAAAAAAATATCCCTAATTCTGGAGTTCTAAATTCAAATTCCCTGATTTCCTCTCAGAGAGAAAGACTTTAATACAAAGAGCGATCTTTTCATCTTTAAACTGTTTGTTACATTTCTCGACTGGGGCATTTCAAAAGTGACAAGCATGCCGTAGATCCGACGACTTCGGGTGGAAAACGGCTGCCGGCTGTTTTTTTGGAAAGTCAGTACAATAAATCTAGAAGGCATCGCATAAAATCTAGGGGGACACGTATGAACTTTGATACTGCAGGGAAATGTAAAGAAGTGTAACAATTATCACTTTTAAATTTTGTACAAAAGAAAAGGGAAAAAAAGCACCTTGGCCACTCTAATAAATGGAGTTAAGAGCGGGGGCAAAAGAGGTGAAAATGTCTTAGTTTAGAATCTGGAGCTTTCCATCTTGTAAACAGTTTAAGCTGATTACGGTTGAATCTGAAATCATGATTTTTCCTTGTTGGATAGTTTAGTCAAATCAATTCTTGTAATTTATAGTAACTTTTGACACCATTTGCTACTGCCTGGCTTTTGTGGATAAAAGGCAGAGGTTTATGCACGGACAAGAAGGTAGGGTAACTAAAAGGTCACGGTGGTCAAGATCTACTGCGGTAGTCAATGAATAGAGCATGTTTATCGCGAGCGAGCAATTTCTAGCAGTTTTTCATCTGATTTGAGCTACCAAATGTTTTAAGTGTAGGGCAGGGCATACAAAAGTCATATATAACTACAAAAGTTTTGTACAAATTTTCAGCTGGCCAGGAAGATTATACCTACTTCTCAAAAGTTTACAGGCTATACAGAGATACAGTACATGTTGAGTTCAACTTTAAGATCAGATAGACTGGTTGGTGCGTTGCCACTGGGCATACATACCCAGACATATATACAATTATTATCAAATTACAATATGACTCCCATTTTGATTTTAACTGTAAATTAAAAACTCAGTTTCCAGATAACATCTGGAATGCTACATTGTGGGGGGGGGGGGAGAATGGGGGAGAATACACACGAACACACACAAACACATAACCAAAAAAAAACAAAACATATAAGTGTAAATTGTACCCAAATGTGAAGACAAAATAAGAATGCTTTATTGTTTAGTCCACTACGATGCTCGAGTCATGCAACACACTGAACGAAGGCTCGAGCAATTAAACACGGAGATGCGCAGATATATCAGGAAACAGAACGATGTAACCGAGTCATTGACTGGAGGGGTTTGAGTTACTACTGGCCATGAAATCAGAGACTGATCAATAAATATACTGCTCCTAGCAATCATTAGCAGACCTTCCCATAAACTATCACGTATCCCCTCACATTCATCTTCGGGCTCAGAGTTTGTCTTTCAGGGGAGAGTACAAGCATTACACGATGAAAGTGTTCACGTAAAAACCAGTCACCGAGTCAGAATATGCTGCACGTTTTATAGCAGAAAAAATGTAGGAGAAGATGCACAAAAAACCCACTTCAGTCTCCAAATGAAATGAAATTTAATGACTTTAAAGTATCATCTTACTCTGTTTATATACACTTCTCCTTTATTCGTTTATTTCCTCCGATTCTCATATCCTTTCCACATTACCGATCTTTTGGAAGAACTTTACTCACAAATTTAGCGGAATGATGAATGTCTCGAGACAGCAGCTAGGCATTAAAAGTCGACTCAGGCAGTTAATTACGGACCATACTCTTTGAGAGGACATTCAGAGCATCTCATGTGTAAAGACAAAAGTCTCTGAATAATAACATGTGCCTTTTATTGGTGACGTACATGCTAACTGTCACATACACACACACTGCTGAAGATAATGGCTATATAGTTTGCACCCAGCCTTCTGTACATGTGTGTACAGAATTAGAAGCCATTGCCTAATGACTGTGCGAACGGACAATCAACCAAGGAAAGGATGCATCACCTGACACCAAAGTTTTAAACCTCTTACTACAGTACAGGGTCATGACCTGGTAATGGGGAGAGTTTGCCACATACCTCCATGTGCAGAGATATATGTGCAGTGTCTTCATGTACTGTATGCGCTCACACAGAACCACCCTTAGTTTAACAACTTATCGGTATTAATACACTACCGAACCAATCTATCAATCTGTTCCTAGTTTAACAGACAGACAGACACCTTCAAATCTGCGTTGTCTCCGAGAAAATGTGCACACAAATATTAGCAGTGTGTGCTTGAAGCTAGCCTCAGACAACAGAAACCACTGAAGGTATTATAAGCAAGAGATTGTATCACTGCAGGACAGTCCCAACTCATCAATTCCCATATTTATCACAGCAATTATTTTTAAAATCTCCATTGTCTATATCTATGAGAATGTGAACACAGGAGAATGTGAACACAGGAGAATGTGAACACAGGAGAACATGAGCACTGTAACATGTGAGTGGGCAGGACCAATGATGCCACCTCAAACAACTTTTAATGTGATTCAGAAGGATCACTTCATTTACGGTTCTATATTTGGCACAGTGGTTCTTAACCTTGTCCACTAATTGCACCCCTTAGCAATTAAAAAAAATCACACCCCCCCCCCTCTCCCTCTGCTCCACTCAGGTTGTGAATGTACTTAATCTTTCTGGAAATTTGTTGATTTATTTGCGTCTCCATATAGCTGGGTACCCCTCGGATGCTTGTTTGGCACCACCAAGTGCATGCACCCTAGGTTGAAATTTAGCATAAACAAGGATTTGATTATTTAGTACGATCAAACGAGGAATGTTTCTAGCATTCCCCTTTGACGAGATATAAATTACATCCGCTGTCCATTTCATATTTCAAGTTTTTTTTCCATCTGCCTTATAACCATCTGAAACCTTTTACACACTAAATCGTAGATTCCTTATTCCGAAGGTAGAAGTTACAAAAAAAACAACTTCCGAACGACCAGCCCTCTCACTCCCTTCCTCCCCCCCCCCCGCCAATCCCTGTTCATCAACCACAAAAAAAAGGTTCTCTTTATCGTTGACACTAAATGATCCGCTTCCCCCACCTGCCAGAGAGTACAGAACGAGATACTCGCACACAATTAAACCAAACGTGACGAAAAGTATACCTTCGGTCAGTGACTCACGAGAGGAGAGTTCTCTGTATTATAGCTGAGTCTCCATACGGCGGCGCATTAAGAGGACTTTGTTACGTAGTAAAACTGAAGAGGTGAGCTTTCTCGAAAAAGCAGGTGATAAGAGGCGCAAGATAAGATGTTTCTAATGAATGGGAAGGCTGGTGAAGTGGCCCCTTGATTGATGGATGAGAGCGAAAGAGGACTGGGCTATTAGCTACGACTGTTTAGGTGAAACAACTCGCGACGTAGGACTAGAGGAAGGACCCATTTTATTTTTGATGCTCTTCTTCTTTTTAAAAAGTTTTATTGTGTAATCAACCCGTCACAAGTTTAATGGCATAGATCAGGACGGCTCGGTCTGTCCTGACAGATGGGCGATGAGCTGACGAGTGGTGAGATGCTATATATGCTTTAACAACAAAGTTAATGGATTTCTAATCCGATTGCATACAAGGCAAAGGAATGCAGGATATCGGTGTGCTTCTCGGCCTAGGAAGACCGAACAGTAAAATATATGCACAACTTTAATACTGGAATGAAAAAAAAAACCTTCTGGCTTAAGACGGATATTCCAGTGGCTGAAGTGTTGATTGCTTATTAAACAAGAATTGCTGGAAATATGATCTTCATGGATATGTGTTAACACATTTTGGTTTTTCATGGCAAAGATATGAAATTTTTTTTCCCCTTCAAATTTGGTGATTTGGAAATTTAGTGAAATGCATGCAGCTGGCAACAGTAGAGAAACTGATACCATGATGGCGGCGGTTGCACTGTATACTGTATGTCTGATTTTCTTTATCATTTTTTAATTTATTTATCCATGGGGGGGAGGGGGGGGTGGGAACTTAATATACCTACAAAAGACTTGTTGCATTTTCATGAAATTCAAAGCACCATGCATATTGTATAATTTATCACATTTCAAGGATAATTCAACATGACAATCATCATAGGAAAATGATTTAAGGTTCCCAAGATCAGGCTACTGTACCCCCTGATGACATCACAGATGACATCACAGACCACCCATTGAGATCCACTTCCTGGGGTACTACAGGAGGGCTTCAAAGCAGGTGAATCAACCATATCTCAAGGTAGGGAGACGTTATTGAGATGGGGGTCTTCGACTAACAGTGGGGAATATTTTTTAACTTTAATTATTATACATGTTGCAGTGGCTAGCTGCCACTACATGTTGCAGTGGCTAGCTGCCACTAGAGTATCCCATAAAAAGCCTAGTAAACTCACAAATGAAGGGAGCAAAGCTTAAAACACAATCAAAAGGGAACCCAGGCCTGCTACAAGTTTCTATAAATGCTTTCCATTCATCGAGCAGGACACTAAGCAGACTTGTGTATCATTGTTAAAGACTTTCTGACGCATCAGGGTTTGTGGTAACGTCAACTGGTTTTTACATCTCAGTACAAAGTGTATCCTATCACGCTCTACACTAAAGCTCGATTAAGTCCCATATAGCCGTGAAAAAATTATCTCTATTTTACAGATTTTCTTAGAATTTGTCTGAAACTGTAAGGACATTTTGGAGCTCTCAGCTTGGGAGTGGACATTTTGAGAGTAGGTAATTTTTGTCCCAGGTTAATGAATTGCTAAGTTAACATGTTGATTTGTTTAATATGATCTTAGATATTGGCAATGCTTTCATTATTAAATACTGCTTTTCCTTCAGATTAAAAATTACGCAGAAGTAGAACGATGGGAACGTGACAGGTTTATGACTTCTGGTGACACTGTGATATCACACATTCACAAACTGGCAGCCACCTGACACAATTTTCAACAATGTTATCTCTAAAAAATGAAAAATAAATTTAAAAAAGTAAAATAAAACAGCAATATTTCTTCTAACTTCTGGTGCAGTTGTTTATATTCACAAGCATCTGTATCCCTGTCAGAAAGAGATGAAAGCTGGGGGTTTATTTCTACCTTTCTAGGACAGGCTTACCTTGTTTTAAAAAAAAAAAACAATTGTGTAAATATAGAACAAATACTAAAGTAGAATAAAAAACATTGCATGGTTTGCTACCCAGATGTGCCTGACAAAACAGACGGCGTCTGGTGATATATTTTAGCGAGTCTTCCACAGGTCTTTGAGATTCATCATGGTATCAATGACATTTCAATGAATATCATATTAGTTTACACACTTCTGCGGCTCACTGGAGCATGGATTTAATCACAAGTTGTCTATATTTTTCCGAGAGACATTTAAACAGATTTAGTCCCCTACTTCCTGAGTTGTTTACAAAACATCAAAGGGCAAGGATGCATTGAAATATATGGCTAACCACCAAAAAGTTAAAGTTTTAATGAAATGACATTAAAGGGATCGTGCAAGAAAAAATCAAAATGCAGAATTTCCAATAAAAAATAAATGCTTTTGGAAATGCATGTGTGTGTGGGGTGGGGCACTGGAAAGTTTGGACGGTTAAAGTAACCTCGTATTAAATTTACAACTTGGTTACATTCAATTATGGAAATACAGACCACTCACAGATAAAAATTTAAGTTTTCGGGGGTTACATAATTTGCGAGCTGCATGTCCTCTCGATTATACATACACAGACATTTTAAGGTCAGCAAATCTGCTCCTAAGTAACGGTACGTTTTAGCATAAAATGAAACTGTTCAATTTCACCTATAAGCGGACAACCATTGTTTTTAAATATAAACTGTAATTTGCACAAACCTTTAAATATTCAAAGGCTTTAAACCTAATCTCAAACCTCTTCTGAAGTACTCTACCTCAACGTCTTTTTCAATACATTCAGAAAAACAACAATTTTCCTGAGAAAGAAACGGCCGACTTCCGTCTCAATCGCCTCGGCCTATACGGCCTCGAGTCAAATTGTTTCCGGAAATACGAGACATGACTTTAATACGACAGAGAGGGATCTCGACAACGCAAAGCCTGTACTTCTACAGAGATCAAAGCTTTCACATGTCGCGACGAAGCATTTTTACCGGCACCGAGAAAAAGAATCCTCTCCGATATTTTATCTTATTCATTCCATGGATATCCAAACTCCATTAAAATTGATTTCACATCTAGCAGCCAAGAGACCCTTACCATTGTACAGCATGAGAGCTCTTTCTTTCTTATAAATTCGGTTGACCGATCAGTCCCATGGGGATGAGCTTTGAGATTGCTCTCACAGTCAATTTACTCTTAATCAACTAAGATGGAACAGACTTGGCTAATTCCTACAACTTCTTTGTGGAGGGCCGCTGATTTTTAATTTCATTTAGCTACTTTTTTTATTCTCCCCCCCCCCCTTAAGTCTGTGATCTTTGATGCAACTCCAAGGTAAATCATCCCTTCGGGCTACGTACGTACGTACGTTTGCTCTGCTTATTCACGTGTGATCGGGTTTGGTTAAAATCTGCAAATTTAACTTGGGATTATAAAGAGTCGTAGGAATGATGAATTCTTTTTCCATTTGGGGGGGGGGTGGTCGCAAGTTTGCAAGAACTGCCATCACGACATGAGAGTATAAAATTTATAGGATTTAATGATCGCATATCTCTGCAACTATTATTTCACATAATTTACTTCACCTTTATTTGATTTGGAAGTACTGCATAGAACCTTAAATGAAAAATATTTAACATACTGTACATACATGTACCTATAGCAGAGACAAAACCCCTTAACTCTGAAAGCGAGCAAGTAACGTGAACAGCCAACTTGGTATAACCGGCTAGCAACATAAATTTACTCATTTTCATGTTTTAAAGCAGATTTCCAAATTTGCTCGCCATTTTTTTTTTTAGACAATTTTACCGAATCTAACCAAAATGACAAAAAACATGGAGATTGTAATTACTCAAACTAAAAGAAAACTAATTTCTACACCCAAATGGGAAAAATAAAATAATGATAAAAAAAAAAGAGTAATATGTGGAGACCCCTCTTTTGCTAAATATTCTGAATAACCACTTACAAAAAAAAGAAAGGAAACCAGAAATTTTCATATATGCTGACCATTTCTTTGTAAGTTAAAGTGAAACATTCGTAGAAATGCCAAATTTTTTAGTTATCTAAAATCAATAGTTCAAAGATGCGTCATCAAACGTCGAGGTGACTTTTTTGACGGAAATGTTTGCAAAGCTTTCGACATTCTCTTCATGACATCGAATCTTTAACCAACAGAGGACATACATCCAAAAATGATTTTGTGACATGACACCCTGCCCACCCGTCATCAGAAACGAAAAAGGTTTCAATATTCCTAGATGAGGCTGACGTTTGGACAGTAATTCAATCAACGGGGTGACTGGTGACGTCAATAACGTCTCAAAATCTACATTTCCAGCTCAATCATTTAGAATTAAGATGGCAACAACTTCAAATGTAGACTTCCATCTCCTCCGATACGGTAGAACGCAAGTAAACAAACGTTGCGGTTTGAATATGCAATAACAGCAACACGTGTGATTGCTATATTAAAAGTACAGAGTAATTGAGCACTGTTTGTAACCTGATTAATTCAGCAGAAAACATTTAACTCATTAGAGCAATTTTTGTTTTTGTTTTTTTTTGGGGGGGGGGGGTTTACATTTGGTTTTACATTTTAAAGACATTTAAGACCTCCTAGAAGCTCTTCAAACAAAACAAAGGTTTTTGTTAAAGGTTGTAAAAGAAGAAAAAAGTTTTTTAAAGGCTTCAAACATGAAAATAAAGGTTTTTAAGGTCACAATTGAAGTTAATTTGTAATATCCTTACCAACTATGCCCATTTTTACATGATCATCTGTGGCCCTTATTTAAAACACCTGACTTACATTAACTGTTATTTGTGAGTCTGTTTTGTATCACTACATGAATCATGCCTGGCTGTCCACACTAAAAAAATTAATGGCCAATTGTTAGCATGACTGAATACAATATTTCTACTCTAAACAAAATCTTCACAAAAAAAAAATTTAACTTAAAATAAAAGAAAGGATTTCATAAATAGGTTTTAAAGAGTATGTTTGAAAAATAAAGAGCCGTTTTTTAAATAAACTTTTTTAAGGTTTTAAAGATTTTGCTGGGAGGTCTGACATTTCTGTTTCTAAAGCTTTTCTTAATTTTTTTAGTTTCATCGATAACGTAAACAAACAATATAGTATTTACTCAAAATTAAATTGCAACATGATCAAAACAAATTCACCATTATTTTTTCCCCTTCTCTAAATAAAGACTTTCACTACCTTTATACTTGAAAAGGAGATTTGACCGGTCAGGTTTATTGACTACATTGTGAATGGAACTGAAATGTTGAAGAGTAGCGAAGAAAACTATAAAAACAGGAGACAATTAAAGGATAGAATGAGGTAATTCAAGCTATTATTATTTTTGGGGAGCATCTATAAATACCATTAGTCCTTTTCATACAGTGTGTTACATGCAGACGATAAAGTTCACATCGTGGCATACGGGGAAAAAATCTTCTTTTAATTCTCTTCACATGAACTGTTTAACATGGAGAGAAATGAAAATGCTGGCAGACATAGCTATGATTCTACCCTCTCGATACCAGAGGTTTCAAGGTCTTCAGAAAAAACATGACCGAAAAGTTATTGCTTGTAAGGCGACCTACCGATGCACTCTTGTTAAATGCAAAGTATGTTGATTCACGGAGACTCTGCGAGACTGCCCCCGAGGTTTAACGCAGATTGACTTCGCTTTGTACCCGTGGATGCACACAGCATCACGGTTAATGTCAGCGAGCCTGCGAGCCCTTTTCCGAATCGCTCGGAGCGTTTGATTTGGCAACGAGAATTAAACCTTCCTGACGTGTTAAGCTGAACATTAATGACACATCGTGAGGTGCAAATGCCACAATCAATTCAAGAGATATTAACTTCACCGGTTATAAGTCTCTGGCATTGCCATATAAAATGTTCTGTTAGCTGGGTCACGGTGGAATGTTGACTGAGGGGAAACTGTAGGAGGGAAGTTTATTACATTAAGAGGCGCGGTGATAATGGCACGGCTTGGATCGTCTTTATCTGACTGGCTATTCAGGTAAAGTCGAGAAACATTTGATATCAAGTCTTTCCTTCTGTTTCTTGCGGCAAATGGACTCGGTGCGTTTTTAATTCGGAGGTGAAATCAACCAATTTAAGGGTAATCTTAAAACTGATCAATCCAATTTTTAATAACTAACCAGTAAAAAAAAGAGGAGATAAATCGACAGAACACAAGTTATTAGCCTATACAAATGTCTTAAAGGGGGTGGCTGTACACAGCAGAGATGAGACTGGTGATTGGTGCTTTTTGGTTCAAATCTCTTTCATTTAAGAACATCATCAAAAACATCGCTTGTTCCGTACATGCTAAAACTTGAAAGGACTAAAAACACAACCTCCTCAATCCCCCAATACCCCCCCTCCTCCCCCCCCCCTGACACTGGACCTTTATTTTACATCAGCGCCTCCTTTCAATGTTTTAATTGACAAATATCAGGGTGTCAGGAAATAATAGATATTACACTAGATTTTATTAGAGACAATGCCTTTAACAGAACATGTAATATCCACACAAAAAAAGAAATCTGCCTCGCAGCTTTGTTCCCAAGTATGGACAGACGTAATTATTCGCGCCATTGAAAGACCTCCGTCGAATGAAATTAAACTAGTCCCGAGTTGGTTTTACGATGAGAAGAGGGGAGAATCTTCCAAATTTTGCTCCTCCCCCCCTCCCTCCCCTTTTATCTTGGAGGATGGACATATCAGAACAGAGCGCAAGCCCCCGGAAGTAATCAAAAGAGGGAAGGAAAATTGCAAAATGAATTTGTAAAGATTTTATCTTACTAAACGACAGGAGGAAAAAAAAAACAGCATGACTTTTGAAATCATGTGACAAGTACTGAAGGTACGGAAAGGGTATTACAAAACCTTCAGACTCTGGTGAATGTCAATTAGAGTGATCCAGGGAAAGATGGCCATGTCGTTGAATGTATCATTTTTTTTATCCTTTTAAGAGCCCGAACTCCTGTCTGGAAATACTGAATACTAAAATACTGAATGCAGAAATTGCTAGTAGATGAAACGGGATGATGAATTCCTTCTGGTTTTGGAAAATCCATGATTCTGTGTAATACACTTTGTAATACTCATGTAATACGATGCCAATAGATGAAAAAATACAGGCTATCACATGCGCGTGTCAAAGGTTTCTCAAAGGCAGATTCGCAAGGAAGAGGGCAGCGACCGTAAAGAGGTTAACTAAACTCACTCCACTTTACAAATGTATTTCTCATTGATTACATTCGACACTACGCCCCCCGCTGTACCCCCTCCAAAAGAGGTACTATTATTTCCTCATCTGAACCTGTGCTCGTGAATATGCCAAAGCTTCAACAACAAAGAATCAATCCATTTGCATTAGAATTGGGTTAAAATGCTGGGATTCTAAACGACTGAGTTACATGCACAAGTGGACTCTGTGGTGTCATTTTTTTTCCTTTTCAGCTCCTTCTGTTCTACCTTCCTCTTTGCTGAACGACTTTAAACAAAGCATGCAATACTGTGATTCATGACAAGAGGAGAAGATCATGGCAGCACACACACACACACGCATGTTTGTATTACATTCAGACCGAGAACCCCATTGTATTTTCCATTGTTCAAATCCACGTACCCTAACCTTAAAAATACCCCATACAATAGAATTTTTCCGAGGACGTGGTGATTCTTTAGAAATCACAACCGAGGACCTGAAATTCTTTTGTTCAAGTCCTCGGTCAGAATACAAAACAAACGCACACACACACACACAGACAGACAGACAGACAGACAGACAGAGAGTTTGATTCTCACCTCTAAAGATTTCAGCATGGATACACTCTCCAGGAGGTTTTCATACACCCTTCGTTTCCTTGCTGCGTTCTTCAGGACGATCCTTCGGAAAGATTCACGGCCCTGGGTAATAAAAATGGGGGAGCCATTAAAACTTATTTCCAAATAAATAGCGTCTACTCTGAGAGATCAAACGTTTCCAGTCCGTCGTGCTTTCTACCGTCAATGTTTAAGTTTTTAAGCTTTTACAAC
>JAIPMN010001197.1:0-11411 GCA_020650975.1 Apostichopus californicus | reverse complement strand
CCCCCCCCCCCCCCCCGCCCTCCACGGTACTTTTTTAACCCTCTTGAAGTTCCACCTGCCATTTTATGTACAATACAGCTCTCTGTATACTGAGGTTATACTGTTATGGTGCAGATGTGACATTCAGCTTAAATACCGACATTCCTTGAATACAGTGTGACACTATGAATAATATATATCCAGTTTAACTTGATTTCACCATCCCCCTCACTCATGTGTTGAACGTTTTCCACAAGAGTTATTTAAAACGACTGTTTTGAACCTATCCGTATCAGACTCGTCACTACTAAAGTATACTGGCATTTTTCCCTCAAACTTTATTTTTCATCATATACTGTAGCTGAAACAGTCACACTAACTTGGCCTCCCTCTCCTTATCTCCCATAGTCAGCAAGTCCCTCCCCCATCCCTTAAACCCCCCCCCCCTCCCCCATCTTCCGTGAGATGAGATTACTGGAGAACCCAGGAGATTCCCAATAAAACCGCAAGAGTTGGCAAGTCTACATATATCTTAAGATACCTATCTACCTATTTGTCCCAATTTTCCAAGTACTGTATCTTCTCTCCTCTGACATACGGAGTTCTAAACATTGCTCAGGGTGTGTTCAATGTTTTAATGCACATGGGCAAGTACATACATGTACAACATTTCCCACTAATATACATACTGACTATTAAAATGATATGAAGAATTACACCCCCTCTTATTTGAAACCTTATATACCAAAATCTGGCCTCAAAACAAATTATCAGCTCATAGTCCATTAAACCTCTCCAGTGTCTTTCACAGGCTTTTAAACTGGCATGTTTATCGGCTTCCTCTGGCATTCATACCAAAAATGCATGGGCACTACGTCACGGAACGACCAAACGCTGTCAGAGGGGGTCGCTTGACTCGCTGAACATCTAGAGGAATATGAGAGAGGCTTTCCCATTTCGTAAAACTCAAGGCTGCCGGGCTGATTGTTAACGGTGGTCTGACGATCAGAGACGACGTGATTCTCATTCAGGCGATGACGTTTTGCACTTTGAGGTCCTTACGAGTATGGTTTCCGAAAGAGAGTCACACGATATCAGGCAAACTTGACAGAATGTGAACTAGATATAATGTATCACTTTTTTGGGAATTTTCATAGCTTAGCAAGCTTAATAGTTCCCAATCACAATGGAGAATTTGTTAATATATTAACAAGGTATGTATGTATGTTAGACTGTGTCCTTTTTCATAAATTGGATGTTAAATTCATGGTGGGTTTAAAGTTTAAACGACCTATAAATCCCTATAATTCCCTATAAATCTCAAAACTGACTGGTTTGGATATTTAAGAGTGACAGGCTTACTTGTCTCCCCACAACCTTAGCCCTCTCGTTCTACCATGCCTAGAATGAACTGGTCACCTTTTTAACACTGCGCGTCCTCTACAACTGGCCCCTCCGGTCAATGGCCTTCCTTCTCATTCTACCGTCCAAAGTGCCAGCATCGTGCGTTTTTTCATCAACGTTATTCGTAAAGAACTGTGACCAAGGGGATTTTAATAGTTTTTCCATCCATTGGATACTGAAGTAGTTTACCAATCGTGCACAGGCCGATAAGTATCCTTCTTTGCATAGGGAGGGGTTTTCAGGACGTTTTTGAGGAGTGGTTTCCGCCCTGTTATATACTCATTTGGTCTGTAGTACGCGTAGCAGTTCCGCAAACTGCTTACGCTAGTTTTCCTGCTCTTTTCCCCTGCTTCACATTACATGTTGTGGATTGTTCTCTCGCTTGTATATATATTTGCTTTCAATTTTTCTACCTTTCCCGTTAATTCTAAGCGCTTTACCGGGGTTTTCTTTGTGGCATACTTGCTCATTGGCTTCACCTTACTAGGTGTTTCTTGAGCCAGTATGTTTAATACTACATTGTTAACTGCGGCCTTCTAGGCGAAGCACGTTGTCAAGCTACTCCTCCTTGGCATCACGACTCTTTGTTAGCGGCAATCAAATTTTCAAAAACCTGCCTGGTTTGTAAGATAATTAATAAGATTGCAATTAAAAATACTTAGAGCACTCATCTTCTAGATTTTTTTTTTCCACCCAAGTGAATGTCCATAATTTAGAGATTTTGATTCAATCATGCTCAACATTTCGATGATGGGAGGATATATAGGAGATACACTTGACGTTGAGCTCTAAGAAGAAACTTTCTGCAGGTGGGCGAGTGGGCGGGCGATCTAACATCCAGCCGTGGTAACCGCAGTTTCATGTGACTACCTCCACGGGGACGACTCGATCCTGTCGAGACTTTTAAAATAAAGCCTTTTCGACCTTGTCTGAATTATTTCATGAATCTTGATGACGTACAAAACAGAGACCGACAGTACATGCGGCTACGGGCTCGTCGTCGAAGGTCGCGAAAAGAATGCGATAGTTTCGTAGGCTCAAGTTGGATGCCACTCCTCTGAAGGGCAAGGGGGTTGTTACCATGAAAGAATATCTGAATTGTAACATACTATAATGGTGAAGGTCGGGTTAATGTCTACCACACGACTTTGATTTGAATAAATTAATCACTGCATTTAATGCAGTGATTAATTTATGCTAATAGCAGCTAGGACTAATGTTTTCCAGAGCCTTTTGAGTGGTCTTATTGGACAATCAATGCATCTTTTTCAGGACTGCACACACATGAGTTTTACAATAACAATCAGATATATATATATATATATATCTCCCATATTAAAATTTTTTTTTCCTTTTTTTAAAACTGATCAACCAGCAACTGCTGGTCGGACAACCCTAAAGGAGAAATTAAAGCCCCGGGTTGATATTCTATCCGTAGACAACAGAGAAAAGTTCAAATTTTAATAGCCCAATTTGATACAAAATGTCTATACGACTCGATGTATCATTGCAACCTATCGGAACAAACTTTATCTTCAGCTAAAGAAAAAATATGAAACAAAGAAGCAATCATTTTATTGAGCACTTTTCAAACAAAAGATACTAAGTTGCTGGTTTGATATTTTCTATACCAACCAGTATACATTATTAAAATGTTTTTTCTGTACTATTTGGTTCGTTTTCAATTACTTCAAACATTTAGGCTTCATTAGCTAATCCTCCCATAGATACCCATACCACACACATGTGTGCACATGTACGCATGCATGCAGCCACTGTCCTTTATTGATACTTCATATCATCACCGACCAACTGGAATGATACGGCATATATTCTGGATAATTACACAACTTTAATTACGCGGCTTTCTACGACCACCACGACAGCTTAGCGACGAAGGATGCTTAAAGTAGCTGGTCGAAGTTCGTAAATGCCTCCTGCAGCAGAAATATGTGAGCACAGTATGTGTCGTTCATAGTTTGCTGCATACTGTATACATGCATAAGTGTCTGTCACAACTCAATCTACTTTTTAAAGTAGCTAGCATTTATTGCTTTTGGTCAACAATGTCACCGTGCAATTCCTACAGATGAAATCCTTCAAAACATTTAGAATTGATTAAAAAAAAAGAAACAAAATTATAATTTGTTGGAAATTTGTTATAACATTCAAGAAATGAATAGGGCGGGCAGTTGCTCTAAGATAAGATGCATAGAACCGATGCAGCTGTAAGACGCATCCATGACTGCTCCTTTAAATCACCTGCTGTTGAAACCATCTTCCTCAAGGACACACAGAACAGATCCAGTCAGTAGGAGTGAGGTTAATAATTAGCGGTGGAATTCCCTTTGTTTATCCTGACCTTCGGTTCTGCGTTTCACCGGCGGATTATCAGGCGAAACAAGAATCCTGGCTCTCTACATATATCCGAGTGTGTATCTTATCTATGCGGAGATCAAAGAGGGATTTCCCCCCTCCCCCCCCCCCCCCGCAATACCGGCACAGCAAATTTTCTTAATTATGACAGAAATGTCTGGCATACCTTTACATAATTTATTTTCACCTGACTGTTTTAAAATTCTTTGATATATATACAGTGGATTGTATTTGACCCATTAAAAAAGAATGAAAAAAAAAAGCTGGGTATATTTAAGACCGAAGGATGATCAATTGGACAGCTGGTGCCATCAAGGACCGTATCGGGGAACTGTAGATGCCACAGCTAGAGTGCACAGAGGGGTGTCGCTGGATCACACGTGGGAATGTTCATCAGATAAAGATGAACAGCTTCACTGACTAGCAGATCACTATATTATATATGATATTGATAGAAGTTATAACCAAAAATGAAAGAAAGAAAGGTATTGACAGGGGTGGATCCAGGATTTATAAAGAAAGGGGTGCAGATATATCAAGGAAGGGGTGTGGATATATAACAGAAAGGGATGAGAATGTATAAAAGAAAGGGATGAGGATATATAAAGGAGGGTCATGTACATGGTCTGGGAGTATTCTCCCCCAGAAGAATTTTTTTTTTTGGCTTTGTAATTTTTTACTTCAAATGGCATATTCTGAGGCATAAATGAAACCACAAATGAGGTTAAAAGGGAGGAGAGTTTGGGGGGGGGGGGTGGGGAGAGGGGAGGTGGCCACTACATCCACAAACCTCTACCTTTCTCTATGTATAAATGATATTTGTACTAAAGGAATAGAGACATTCTTTGTTCACAATCTCTCACTCTGTCCGCACGCAATGAAACATGAATGGTTTTCTTTCTGATGTCTGCAGCAACTACAAGAACATTGATTTCAACTTCAAAACTTAACAGCAAAAAAATTATCTTACCTTCTTCTCAAACATTGCATCCAGAACATCTTGCATTTGTGTCTGATAAAGAAAAAGAAAAGAACAAAAATGCATGAAAAGGTCAATGCCAACGAAACATGTTTTTTTTTAATCTTTGTGAAAGAAATTAAATTCGCTAGATTACGTATGTTCAAAGTTGCACTTATGCAGTACAGAAGAATGGTATGAATAAATGAAGTAAAATGTAAAAGTCTGTTAACAGCCTCACCACCGTGGGTGTTTTTTCGCTGTGGTTCGTATCTTCAACTAGGATTTCCCTCTTGCACAACAATTGCCTGAAGACTTGTGGTGTGTGTGCAAAACCATTAGGAAAAAAAGTACAAATGGTACTCGATTGCAACTCGGGGGCAGGTGGGAGGAAGACACGCCCACCTCGGCCCTTGGCTACAGCCTTGGTTTGCGATCAAATTTAGCAAATTATTTTAAAGTTTAATAAAGATTCATTTAGTGTTAAAAGTCAAAAGTTGTCTCTACCCTTTGACACTACGTTGCTTAACCTCCATTTTATACGATCTGGACGACTCAATATGACATATATATGTCAGGCCTTCTGCCTGTAAAGAGGAGTTACCAGCAATATTTCTTGACATCACATACCCTGCAAGTGCATGTCTGATAAAAATGCAGTATGACACTGTTTAATTGGTTATCGGCAAAACAGTCCCGTTGTTATAATATTTTGCTTTAACATCGCTTCCACGCACGCATGCAAGGAATAATTTCAGTTATTCAAGTTTTGTGACATAGCAGTTTTGAAGGCTATGATGTTGGTCTCTTCTAAAGTACAGTATACCATGGTCCCTTTGTATATATATGTACAAAACTACTGTAAATCTTAGCATTTCTATAGCAGTGCATGTGCCCATATTGAATATATATATAGCATTTGGTGAAGCGATGTACTGAATAAATGATTCCCAGCATGTACGGTAGGTACCCATGAAACCTCAGCTACCATGCTACCTGTAGTGGTGTGCAGAACTAGTTAGTAAGTAACTGTATATATAACGAACATATCCTGGGGTTGACTGACCACTACAAAGGGTGTCTCATGCAGCTACTGAGCATAGGCACATATTCTATCAACCTGTGCACACTTTTCAAGTCTGCATTGACACATATACGCAATTGACCGATCGATACAAAAATGTCAAATAGGCACCATCTCTTCCTCACATTAACAACTGATACACTTTATACAGTAGCTGTCTAGCAATTAACACAGTTTTCAGATCTGCATATAGTACAGGTAAGAATGTAAACATTTATACGGTATGATCTAACACACAACATTAATTCATCACATCTACAAGTCAATAAAAAAAAACTCAATAGTGCCTACTTTCATGACATAAATTTGCAATTATGCATTAAATATTGATCTTAACTGTATCGTCATGAGGGATGTAGGTCAGTTCCACAATTATTTACCATATATCAAATAAATTTGCAATAATTGACAAACTAGTGCACTGTAAGAGTCTTATTCGGCATGGACACTAAAAAAATAAGTCACACCCTGCAGTGAATAAAGAAAACAAACAGAAGGAAAATAAAACTTCCAATTTGAAGGGAGCAAAGAAAAGAAGTTTTGGGTGGCTAGCATGGGATTTGAACAGGTCACCCCAGGAGGGCATAAATTACCCTTTTATCAAGAGCTGGCATGGAATTATACTTGCGAGAGTTATGAGTTCGTTAATTGAGGAAGTCAGAGGAGGGTGAACTACAGTAAGATAACATTTCTCAGTGATGAACACCCAGGCTCTAAAACTGTCCTGATCGAGACTGCAACGTGCATGCCACCATGTTTAAACGTGGTTTCCTGGTCATCCTTTATTGTTTTAGTCAAGATGAAAACAATAAATCGGGAATGCATGCTTTCACTTCGACCAAAACAATAACAAAGAACAGTACACCTTTTGTTTCCGTCTGAATGTCTCATAGCCTCCATACAGCATGCATGCATGGGCCAAATGTTTGGAGGGAAAGTACATTGTCATGATTTGCTTGATTATTTATTGTACAATAGTACATTGTAATATTGGAATGTATCATGGGCTATGATGGCTTAATTACTGATTGTCTTACAATTCTGTTTCAGGAAATTGTTGCAATTTTGCATCAAAACTTACTTCGATACACCTTTACTTCTTGTGGGAGCTACGCATACCATACATACCATGAAAAGTGGTATTTACTGAAAGACAATTGAGTCATTTCAACGCTCAAATTAATATATGCGATAGATGTTTCCAGCTTTAACCAATCACTGAGCAAAGCTACTTATCCTTGTCTGATGCCCTAGTTAGCAAACACATAGAAAAATGCATACGATCACTGTATCATATATATCTATATATACAAAAATGTCACACTACATATTTAAGTGTGTACACACATAACACATTATCACACCAAGATGATCATGTATTGGCAAAATAAAAATAGGTCCTAAACACTGAAGTGATGACTTCTTAATTATGTTCAATATGATCACTTTTTTTGTCAATTTTATTTTCACCAGATATCAGAATATCGTGAAAATTCATGTAGTTTATGGGGGGCGTCAGAGGTCACTTTCATTTTCCAAACAGGAAGGAAAAGATGAAAATTTTATTTCTTTTTTTTTTTAAATAAATCCACTCTCCAATTGGGCTTAACACTGATTTAAAAACATGTAAAGATGTCTGGGAGATAAAACATCCAAGTTTACTCCAATTGCATCATTAATTAGTCTCAATAACGAGCACAAGCATGACAGCCTCTTGGAGACTGTCTTTCTTTCTTCTCTCCATCCCTTGTCTACTAATCCCTTTACATCTATCTCTTTGTGTTTACCATGCTCATTAACCTGTCTGTAATCTGTGCGTGTTTTTGTCCTTTTTGTTACATACATTACTTTTCATTTAGCCTCTTGAGAAGATCCTGCTAGGATCGTAACGTCAGGCCAACTTACTTTACACATTCTCTCTCTAGTGGATAAGCAGTTTGCTAACAGTTTAATTTTACTTAAATACTTTGAATCAACTGCAATTGTTCTAAACAACAATCAGTAGTAGCAAAGCTATCCTAACTTATTCAGGCACACTGTCAATGCACAAAACTGCCTTTATACTGTAAATTCTACAAAAATCAAATTGAAGTGATTTTTTTTTGTATTATGGGTGCCATTTCAATTAGCTGTACTATAGTCACTTAATATTCAGCTTACAGCAACACCTTACATGTATGTATAAATGTCTACTGACGCAGCACATACAGTCAGCATCAGAAAACCCAGATGGAAACATGAGGAGAAATTTATTACTAAAAATCAATCAACAAAATAAGTAAGCCTGAAGATCTGTTTAAAATAAATTCTCTTGAATTCAAATACTGGCTAGAAACTTCCCTTCCCCCCCCCCTCCCTTTTTCTTAAATTACAACTATATGGTCTCAGACCCATAGAAGGGGAACTTTAAAAAAAAAACATATCCTGCAATATAATAGCGGACCGTCTACTTGATTTTTAACTGGACTCCCTTGCAGATCCTTCATGCTTGACGATGTTTATACTTTTTTTTTTAAAAAAAACCTGAGGCAGTTCTTCAAGTCTCCAACTGATATGTAGCATCAGAGAAATTCAATCACCATTGACACACACTGTAGATGACAAATCAATCTACTACCTCTGATGGGTTCAAAGGCATTGGATGACCCAATCTCGCAACCGAAACCCATTCGTTTATCATTCAAAACTGCGATATGCGGCGACGGAAATATGAAAGACAAACTTGTCGAGTAGCCTACTGCATTTGCCGGATACTTTTTCGTTACTGATATTTAGCTTTTTTTCCTATTAAATCTCATGTCCGGATTTCCCAGAGTACCTCCTCGGACTGTCGAGAGGCTGCCTCTCGTCGCCTCACGTCGCCTACTTGACGCTTTACACTGACAACATGGCATAGAAAGTGACGGAAATATGTTTATCAACTGAATAGTAATGGCTTACCATGCATGTAACCATCAAGGTTCTTTTTTGAATTACCAATAAAATAATAATATCGTTTTGCTATAAATCATGAAGAAAAAGTGCAATAATTTCAAGGCTCAACACAATCAGGAACAAACTATATATTTTATCAACATCAAGTATATGGAAAGTATCAAGTGGTAGGCATGTTTCTCTTCAGTGAATCAGATCTATTTCCACAGCCATGTAAGGCTATTTCTCTTTTCTAGTATAGTTGGTTGGATTTTGATTTCCTGACGCGCGCTGCCCGACTACGAGACCTGACTCAACTTGGTCGTCGCTACATGGAAAACATCGATAGTCGCGCTACCGGGGAATTGTGCAAGTGGTCACAGTAAGACCGCTCACCGATCAAAATTTTGCAAGGTTTATAAGTTGCGTCGGCTCCAGTCGGGGGAAACTGAACATCTACGGTTTTCCCGACTGGCAGTCTTTTGAAACCTACAGTCTTGACAAATTATACAACCAACCATGGAGTGATAATTTTCCATACATATGACCTAAAAGAGGTCTCTGATCGTTAACCGTCATTAAACAGTCGTTGTGCGCCGGGGCTTCTTTCACCCGGCCAAACTGCAAAGGTGGCACCTTGAACTTGTCAATCAACCCAGCGTCTGTATGAAAGTTCATCCGGCTATTCGCATGCTTGGAGCGCTCTCCCAAGATCGTGTTTCTTTGACTCAGAGAGCCGCACACAGCTGCACTGATTACGTCCAGTAGGACCCATACATGACATGCGGTGCCGTCTGCATAAACACTGGAGAGCCTGAATGTATGTCTAGCAAGTGTCAGGAGTTTTTTATTACCTGTGAAATATCGTCATGCCTATTTCACATTACTATGTCACGTGACATTTAAGTACCACACATGCGTTAATTGACACAGATGCACAAAAGCATGCTCGGATTGCAACAGAGAGCGTCAAATTAATTTCCGTATTAAAACGTGACTTGTTTCGGTTTTACATTCAATTGGGTTTACGTCAATTGGTTTTGGTTTATAATACAGTTTGTAGGCTTTCAATGGAAATCAATAGACTGACTTCATCCAAGCAATACTATACGTACTGTCTCCGTTTCAAGTCCCAGTTTAAAAGAATCCAATTACACACACATTGTACTTCAGCAGTACTAGTTTAATGTATTTCAGACTCACTTTCTATGAACCTGAATCAATTTTGCATATATTACAAACATTCGATACCCCCCAAAAAAAAAACGATCCCTGATTTGTTCTAGCTCTGTAACCACCTCAATCTCTACTTACTATATACTAAACATTCTACATGAAATCCATATTAAATCCATCTTAAAATATAATTATTTTCATAGTCATTGCATTTCTTGCTGGCTGTGAGAAAAAAAAAACAATTTATGCAGAATTAACTGCTTAGGGATATAGTAATTATATATAGTAAATATATGTTGGTTCATATCACAATTATTTGTTTTATAAGGGAACTCATCTGAAACTTTCTGAACTGTCAGAGCTGTTGACTATATAGATTGCAGGTGGGGATCTTATAGACATATTATAGAGATCTGTGAAAGATGGGAGGGGGGGGGGGGACCTTGCTCATGCTAGAACTTTAAAAAGAAGGTTGATTTCATGAACTTAAAGAGTGTGTTTAGAGTAAATATATGCATCCTGTCAGTAGGACATGGGTCTACACTTTCTGCAAGCAATTATTAAACATGCATACATACAATACTCTCCCAAGCAATATATATATATATATATCTAGATATAGTTCTCACATAAAGCGAGTCATGGATGAGATATCTTCAAATCTGTAGCCTAATTACCATGTAGCCACAATATGTCAAGCATAACAATTTGGCATGTGAATGAAATGCTCAAATCTGGGGCATTTTGAACGACTGGCATGTTATTCTTTCCGGGCGTGTGAATCTTTCATTGCCGGTCGACTTGATCGGGGTATATATGTATTTATGTATGTGTGTATGTACACTGCAGTACCAACAGGAATCCACACATACATCTATGTACAGTATATTTTAAAAGTGTCCCAATCAATGTGCTTGCAATGTAAACATAAATTTGAATTGCTGCCTCGACATAATGAGTTAAACATATGTATATTGTTACTTTATTGCAGTATTGCACACATCACATTTGACATTGAGTACTGAAAGAAAGTCAATTTTCGATACAAAAGCATAATTATGTTCACGTCCCAAGCATCAATACCACAGGCCATTTTACAAGGACTTCACAGCTCAGATAATTTATACACTATCAAGAGTAAGAAAATCTTACTGAACTTCCCACCAACACGTTTGCTACAGTATAGTATGCATGATATCCACTAGATTTCCCCAAAAAATGCAAGTTTTTTGGGGGGAGGGGTATAAATGGGGTATTTTGGTCATGATCAGAATGTATATGAGCCATGTTCTGCAGTATATGCTAGTATAGTATATACCAAAAGATTTCAACTTATACGCTAGCCTACAGCAGCCTACAGAATGCCATATCTACATAGAGAATCTACATTTTTAGATCTGGGGGAGACATCCTTTGTTCAAGAGAAGAATATAGGAAAACGGTTGATTTTGAAGCAAGAGGAAGTGGGTGGGTGGGTGGGTGGGTGGGTGGGTGGGTGTTGGCTCTGTAGTAGTGGAGGTG
>JAIPMN010001194.1:0-16085 GCA_020650975.1 Apostichopus californicus | reverse complement strand
GTTAATATAAGATGGTTTCAATATAGAATTATTCATCGGCTTATTCCTTGCAATTATTATTTGCGTATTATTAATGTAGTAGATTCTGATCAATGTGACTTTTGTCACAATACTGTTGAGACAATTGAACATTTATTTTTTTACTGTCCTTTTGTTCATATATTGTGGGAGTTTCTCAATAATATTTTGACCAATGCTAGTATTGATTTAAATATAAATAAGGTAGAAAGGGTATTATTTGGTTGTAATCATGACTGTATGTTTAATTTAATTGTTATTCTAGTGAAATATTATACTTTTAATTGTAAACAGAAAAACAAATTCCAAGTGTTTTTGGATTGCTTGACGTTTTGAAAGGTTACTTTAGCTTACAGAAATGCATTTTTAGATCTAATATGAAAAATGCTTGGGACCGATATTGGGAGCCTTGGGTAAATTTATTGGGGATTAACATTGAACATTACTAAAAGATATACTTTCCCATTGCATGGGATTATGTTTTTGAATTAGTTTTGTGTTTACAAAGCAAGATGATACATGTTGATTGTCGTTTTTTGTTTGTACTAAAATGAGAGTTGAATAAAAAAATAAAAAAAATAAATAAAAAAACATGCCTTCTTAGCAAACATTTTCATTAATTGCTAATCATATAACTTCAGCAAATCATTTATGATATAGTGAATAAACAGATTTCATTATAGGTCTTCTCCCTTCTCACTATAGCTCTATTTATCTATCTATATATAGGTACACATATATATATATACATTATATATATATACATATATAGACATATACTTACTTGTAACGAGTAAGCCAAACTCAACCCTACGTAGCTAACTGGGGCACTGAAGTACATTGTACCTATCATGGCCGAAACTCCTGCTAACAATAATGTGATTGTTCCCAGGAAGTCCTTTGTGGAAAAATAATGAAAATATTATTAGGGGGAGGGGTATTCAAAGAATTCTGTAGAAGTAGATGATGCTAATATCTTCACTGTGCATATTGTAATTATATCTACAGTACATTAGTTATATATAACAAAACTAAATGCAAATGAGTATGGGATAGTAGTCAACTAAGTGCAAAACACACACCCTGATTCAATATCTATAAGGCCTTCTTTCATAATGATGAGAAAACAGAAATTTGGGGATTTTCTGGTTCAGTGAATAATGAGGTGATTAATAATTATGCTATACGGACATTTCACACACATTTATTGTTGGTATATGATATTAAAAAACGTATGTTGGGTCTTCCTTCAAATTATGTGTTGGTCATGGACATCATATCAATACCACTAAATGTCTGGAATAATATGATAATGAAGACTTTATCATCTCCAGTGGTAAGAGTTATTCAAACACATACACAAATGCATATCACATGTTAAAGCAGGGGGGGGGGGGTTGATCAACAATATGAGATCAATCAGGATGAGTATAACTCTTAAAACCTAATACCTACAGATTAAGTTATGATTTGGATCAACTCTTATAATTCATCGCACAGATGATCTGACAGAAGTTTTTCTTCGTTTTTTGCAAAAACTTGGCTAATCAAGCTCAGGTTAACTGCATTTCAGTATACAAAGTATAAAATACCAGTGCTGTGGTCGAGTGGATAAAGGCGGTGGCATTTGAAGCAATGAGGCTTAGCAATCGGGAGGTTCCGGGTTTTGATACCCGGCCAGGTCATAGTAATTAGGTGGGTTTTTCATCCAAGAGCAAAATGACTTTCTCATTTGAAAATATTCCAAATTTGAGTTTAAATGTTGAATTGGAAGCCACCCGACCAGTGGCGGAGCATCCATACAGTCAGGGGGGGGCGGATGCCCCCCCCTGACGGACTCAAATGGACTGCTGGCGCCCTTTTCAGCTCTTTACCACTTTTTACTTATTCGCGATTATTGACTTTTTTATTGCGCTCTCATCTACTTATTGACATTTGTCACATTTTGTTGGTGTAATTTGGCAATGACACCTATTTATTCTTCGTTTATCTGCAAGTTGGCCAGGCCCGGAAAGGTCATTTCCGGCGATCTAGGGAGTATCTTTACTCAAAACTTTTCTGTACGCTACGCGCCAACCAGTGGTGGCGCTCCGCTTAGATAGTCTCGAAAGCGCCCCTACAGACAATTCTCGCCCCTCCTGACCAATACCCCTAGCTCCGCCACTGCACCCGACGTGTAAGCTGTAATCCATAATACCTTGCAAGCTTTTCCCACATCTGTGGTCACTTAGAATTGTAAAAATAACTGCTGATAATTATTATATTGATGATTATTGAATAAAATCAGTACAATCAATGCTGTTAGCTGCTAAAGTAGAATGTTTAGGGTAGGCCTTCCATACCAATCTGACAGCAAGCCATCTTTGAATCGTCACCATATAAAAGGACACAGCTGTATAACTTTCCAACTTCTCCAGGAATATGTTATAAAATCTATCTTGGTCTCTGCGGATATAAAAACATGTGCAAAACAAAAGTAGAAGATATGTTTATAATCAGCCCCACATCACTCCTTCAATATATTCCGAGGTTTATCATATTGCAGTCTTGTCTCCCAACATAGCATCTGGTTAATTTTACAGTTTATTGGCTTAGGTTTTGATCTATTTTCTTTTAATCTGTTTTCTTGTTTCTGGATTATTTTGTATACATCCATGTAACACAGTGTATAGACATGCAACTGCCTCAAAGTATAGTTTTAAGATATTTGGTGAAATGAGCTAGGATTCTTCTTCAAATAAACACATACTAATTAGATTTATTTTGATGCACACTTTATATCAAAGCTGCTTTTTCTAATTGATTTTGTCTAGTCCTGTTAATTCATTTCAGATTATGAATTTGCAGTCAAAAGCTTTTGACGTTTCACTTTACATGTGGTTACCACTAATATGAAAGTGTGGGGTATATTAATATGCCCAGAACAGACACTGAAAGGGGGAAAACAAAAAAACAAATTTCCCATTAAAAAGCCTAAGTTTTATGATAAACAATTTTGTGATAAAAAGTTAATTTTTTTTATTTTCCATTCCATTACCTAGGCCTCCATACACAAAATTGCTGAGAATCAAATCCAATTCTTTACATACTAAGTAATTCATTTGATGAAAGGAAGTTCTAGGATGGTGTCTTGTATGATCTCCATTTATCAGTAATTCTAGGCATGGTTTGGTTGAAAAAGTAACCACTCAAGCTACAAACCTGTGTGCTCTTACAGTTGTTAAAGCACCAACAGACTCGGCAAGGAAGGCAAGAACAGGAGAACGACTAACATTAGCATATCGTTGTAGCTTCCTGTGAACCAACAACAAATCAGAAAATGTAAACAAGGATGGGGACTCTCATTTGAAGGATGACAAAAGGCACAATTAAGTTTGCTTTGTTTTAGATCGTTAAATTAATGGCTGCTGTTATTGTCCAAAGTTATTGTATTTCTTTACCATTTTGATCTTTTACAAAATGACCATACAAACATGCAAGGATCATTAATATAAGTGGCTGGAGAACTAAGTCTAGCAAATTGCTAAATCTATAGTCTTTTCCCATATAAATCTTCTTTTTCAGTTATTCACCTAATCATTGCTTTAATATATGGAAACACAAATGATCATATACTTACATTGAAAGGGAAAGGTACTTCCGAAATAGCAGAACAAATATGAGAGCAAGGGGAATTGTGAGCACGAGGAATGTAGGAGCTACAATTGCATTGGCTACGATAGCTGTGATAACCGATACTGTAGCATACTGTGCCATAGTGACCGCACCGTCTAATCTCTGTTAACAGAATAAAAGAGAAAGATGACATCGATAAGAATATATATCTAATAGAAATTGAAATAATTCTCTAATTCCATTGCAAAAAGTATGTATCACAGTCAACTGTTCCTTCTCACCACTAAAACAATGACTTTAGAAAGTCTAAGTACAGCAATGTTCAATGACGTATGTTTGAATTGTTTTTGTGGTTTTTCGTTTTTCTTTCATGTTTTCTTTTTCATGTTTCTTTTCTGTAATTTAGATGGATTTTACAATTAAATACTGATTCTATATTTTTTAACTTTATGACATGACATGTCATGACCTACTTGACTTTACATCCGCATTAGGCTGGTTTCAATGTCAGCACTTCTAATATTCACATTGAAATGAGAAAGCAAATCAATAGGGATGTAAAAAAATGTTCACCTCCTAGAAGCACCGCAACTTTACACTCTGACAAAATAGAACCCGCTTCCTTGGATAACTTGGGAGAATGGTTTATCACAAAGAATCTTTTTAACACAATTGAAATATAATGATTGCGTTTGCTTCGATCTACTAATTATACCGTGTAAATGTGTCACAACCTTGTGGACTGCGGTACGATACTTACAATATCAGCTGTGTTAACGTCACTTGTAAATCTGTTCAGAAGCCTTCCCAAAGGATTGACGTCAAAGAACCTGAAAGAGGCAAGAGTTACAGAGTCACTGATGTTTAGTGATGATTTCTGCTGGATGGTCCACGAACAAGTTTTAATGTGTGATTTGGTTCTTGTTCAATTTCTTCCGTTTTTTTATGGAATGTTTATAATTGTTTCTGAGATGATAAATAATTTTGTCAGCTTCATTAAAGCCATGATGTCACCATGAAAAACCAAAAACTCAGAACCAGCTAACCCATATGGAGTATGCTATATTTGGTAGGGATGGAAGGATGGTGTTTGGCGTGAAATCGAGGGTGTACCTTGATGGCGCCTGTATGACTTGTTTCAACATTGCTTCGTGTATCTTCTGAGCACCCTTCAGAGATCCCATTTTTAAGAAGTAACACACCAAAAGAGAGCAGACTGCGACTGCCAGTGCCAGCAGGAGGTAAACTAACACAAAGTGATCAAGTGTACCGGAATTCACTACCTGCAATGAGGGTAAACCAAGAACTCTGTATGCTTATGAAAGTTAGTGATGAAGTGTACTGGAATTCACTACCTGCAATGAGGGTAAACCAAGAACTCTGTATGCATATGAATGTTGGTTAGTTTTTAATATGCAAAGAATATGAGAAGTATAAAAGATTTTGTAGCCATGGATCATAAATTATTGCAACAACATTCTACGAGCTTGTAGTATAGATCAGGCTCATAAAACAAGAGTTTGATTTTTATTCTTGACACAATTAAGCCTCTGAAGAAGATCCTGCTCTAAGGATCGAAACGTCAGGCCAAATTACTTTTACACATTCTCTTACACAGGCTCTCTAGTGGACAGTTTTAATTTATTCTGACAATTAAATGTTGGCTGATATCCATCCTGGACTGAGGAGTGTCTAAAGGGTGGGGCCTAAGGTAAAAAAAAACAATAAGAATCATTGTTTGGGAAAGGGGTCAATATGCAAACTAGTGTTATCGTTCCTATCACTGTTGACTATACACACACGTGTAGTGCAAGGTTAAAGTTGCCAGCATATTCCCACCCCCCCCACTCTCCCCCCGGCTACAACCCTGGTATAGGACTATCATAAACATGTCATATGCAATCCTGTGACAGCATTTATTAAGCCTAAAATTTGAATATTAAATTGAATTGGAAGTTTGCATAATATGTTGATTTTTCTGATGTCATATAGATAAGCATGCATCTATAGGGATGTTCATGGGATGTCTCAAATAATTCATGAATGGGAAAAAAGGTGACAAACTTCAAAATATATATTTCAGGTCTATAATCATTAATTGCTTATTCAATTATTATTACAGACTAGGCTGAAATTAAATCTATTTGATCAAATTTTCATCTGGCTGAGTTAATTAGTGAGTAAGAAAACCTTATTTGCAAAGCATGTAATGAGCATTTCATTAACATCGCGTTTTTCATTATGCATGACATTCTTACATTTCCTACCTATGTGAAGTATATGTAAATAGTACTTTGAACCAAAGAAATCACTAGCACTTCAACACTGTGGTGTATATATTCCTCTTCATTGACCATGGTTTGGTGTGACTTTCAAACTTAGTAGGCCTAAAGTTTGTTTCAAAACTCCATTGTATGGAACTTAATTATCTGATTCTTGCACTAAGTTGTTATCAAATCAGGCAGGTCTTATTGGGACAATATGTGGCAATGCCAGGTGGGGAGGAAAGGGCATCTACTTAAAGGGTGTGAAGACTCGCGCAAAAAGAAACGTCTATAAATGCCAGGAATTTGACCTAGTTTCTAATGAGGTATAACAGAAGTGTTAAACACCACCATCGATCCCAGAAAATACACACACAGCTTGCTATCGTTGGTAATTAGACACTAGTGTACAGTCAGTACATACAGCTGCGGTCAATACCCACAGCACAGTATACAAACGATACAGCGATGGACATCTCAGGTCCAGCTTAAGATAACAATTAAGGTATCACATTTCATTACTGTCTGCATTTTGTAGTGACACGAACAATAGGTCACTTGCAAGCAACAGAAAGTTAACTTTTTCAGATGGCCACACGCGGTTTGGGGCGAGTCTTCAATGCCTTTAAGACACTGGAGTACACATCGAAATTACTTACGCCTGTATCGCTAACACCGGCTTCTGACCAGGCAGCTAGCCAGAGATTTGCTGACAAATTGAAGATAGCTCGAATAGAAATGATCGCTGCCGACAGAAATACAAAGAGAAAGGAACACGCCCTGATGTAGAAGAGATAGACACGCCAACAAACAGCTCCAGCGCCACAATCTTCTTTCTCGATCAGCCCACGTCTTGAGTCTGTATAGAAAACCAAATGAAAAACCAATTTGGAAGTCATAACTTATGGAATATTACAACAATATTGACCATCGATATCATGTAAAGAATGCACCTGCGTGTAGCAGGATAAAGGTTTTCTATCATGTACTTGTAATGTACCATATTGTATGTTCGTAGCTAATGTTTAGAGACACAAAATGTTTCAGAAGGAGAAGGAGAGGGCTCCCTCCATAGAGACGCCACTGGCTCAGATCGCCACGACAAATTAACCAAGTTAAGCAAATTATTGGACCAAAATGATATTCTGCATATTTTGGGAGTGTATATTAATTGTAACTGAATGACAACATCAGCAACACCACAATTAATTAAATTTCAAAATATGAATATTACTATGAAGTAAGAATTGGAGGAAGGACTGGGAGTGAGGGGGCATTGTTCTATTAAAGAATAAACCTTCTTTTGAGAGGTAACATATGCATAAATTAAGAAAGAATGTACTGTGCCACTTGCTTGACAAACAGAAAACTGAGAAGATTCAAACATATTTGAAAAAGTAACTTCTGCTGCTTTCTAAAATACTAATCGGTTATTCATCAAGCTAATGAATCCTTACCTAAAAATATAAGCCCTTTCTAGTTAGAGTTCTCTACTCCATTTCATTGAAACAACAAGACAATTCAGTTTACTAGCATTTAAGTTCTAAAATAATTAGATATTAACTGACCTTTAGAGAATTCTTTTTGTAGGAGAATTTTCAGATTAATTCTCTCCAATTCAATTTTTTCCTCCATAGTTTGTTGCTTTACATCTCTTTGGTCTGGCTGAACAGATACAGCACCCCTGTCAATGAGTTCCCCTGGGTCTCCTTCATCCTTCACCGTACCGTGTTCCATCATTATAATCTACAAAACCAAACATTTCAGGTCAGTGTCGATAAATGAAAAGTGACAGTTTCTGATCCACAGCCCAATTTTAAACTTCTACTTGCTTAGATAGGTCAGTACGACAATTCTCACCTACCCGCTTGATGAAAGTGCATTATCCTTAATTTCCCTATCTACAAAACCTAGCAAATTACCCACATTGCTCTACCTGGCTGTATTCAATTCCCTGTCACCTCCCATGTTTCTAATCGAATGTTTTAGAATCGACAGTGTAGTACATTTTGCAGCCTGAAGACAGTTAAAAGTGGATGGGAGTGCTGCAGTAAGTATATGATATTTCAGGAGAGAATTCTTTAATGACTTGCAAGGAATATGATAGAGTGACTTAAAATAAACTACAATGAATTTTTCAAAAAACTCTATAATGAACTGTTCGAGCTTCTGCGATATTTAAGATAATATCACCAGTTTAGAATCTTAAAGATTGTAAGAACTACCTTTACAGCAGTATACCCATGCCACACTCCTTTGTGTGAGGTGCATTTACAGGTTACTGCTAAGTCTCCATACAGCCCCCCCCCCACCCCTACGCCCACCTCCTTGTTCAGAATAATGTGCCCGCCTCATTTTTGGACACCACCATTAGTAAAATTTTGTAATGTATTGTGGCCCTCCTTAAATTGTTTGTGCCCATCTCATGTTTGTTATTCCCTCAAACTCAGCATCCTGGCTACCGTGATGATGTATCCATCATGAGATAATTAGCATACTTACATGGTCAGCTTGTAGACAGTTCAATGTATTATTCACTACAAGTATTATCGTTCTTCCTTCCTTTCTGACCATTCCAATAGCCTTGTCAAAAACTGATCTCCCAACATAGACATCTAGTGAAGACAGAGGATCGTCCTGGTGAAGGTAAACAAAAGGCCAGATAAATATACAAAATTTAAGCAGGATGGGAGAGGAGATTGGGACAATTTTATGGCACCAGACCAGATTTTATTCGTCCTTATTATACATTATGGAATATACATTACATTGCAGTCCCATATCCCCCCCCCCCCATGGGCCTCAGGTGTAGAACCTTGACCCCTCTAAATGAATGTAAGGCCTCCAGAAACTATAGGCAGGTCTTTATATATTATCCTGCATTTACTTCATTTTAGTCCGATGTGCTCTCCCTCCGTCACATACAGCCTAAGGGAGGTGACAAAAGGCCTTTAGATAAGCTATGAAATAATTGAGATACCTGTATGTCACCAAAAAATACATTGTAGGTTAAGTGTGAGCAATTGAAGCAAATGATCAACATCGCCTGCCACCCACCCGTCACACCTCCCACCCCCCAGTTGCTTCCTCCTCCCATCATTCCAATCTTTTTAAGGCAATGTAGACAAATATCCTTAGCAGGTTTAAATGGTAGTATGTCTTCACCAAACACCATTATTACATTTGCAATAACAAATAATTGATTTATATGAAATGAAAAAAACATGAAGTTACTAATATGAGTGGCAAACATACCTAAGTGAAGATGGTGTCTTAAAAAAGGTTTGCTTCTGGGAGACATAATTAAGTGTGTGAGTAAATGGGAAATTATATAAGGCTCATTAAACAGGGTACAATAACTTATATGGAAACAAGGTACCACCTGACATAATCACAACAGATTTGACTGTAATAATACAAACAGTACAAACTGCAGCTTCTATTGTGTCAACAAACTGTACTATTTTACTGTATTGTGTCAACAAACTGTAAACATTTTCCTTTGCAATTTCTGCAAAAGAATACAATATACATTTTTAATAAGTATTGTTAATTGTGACTTATTGTTAGGTGTTTGGTTTACAAGTTTTCTGAATGCATTCTAAACACCCAAAGAAGCATATTAAAGTCTTATCATAATGGGACCTATGTTCCTATTTATAGACACTGAGGATAGAGGCATAGCAACAGGCTGCTCATGTGGTTCATTGAATACTATTTGTATTCATCCAATTGCTCAAGGCCCCCCAAAAGTTGGTGCTGAAATTATGAGCCAACAGGTCACAGCAGATGGTCATGGTATGGAATGAGTACCAACATGCCTATATGCCTTTGTCTATTTTATTTCATAAAACTACTGGTTGTAATTGACAAATTAATTGCCCATCAGTTTAATTCCAGCTCTATCACATTGCCTGTTCTCTGTAATGTTAATTGTATGGCTTTGCCCCTCCAGCACAGTTTATATGAAAATATGGGTTAAACGCCCAATCTATTGCTGTTGAACACCGGGCCCCTCAGGTTGTTTTTCACAAACATAGCCTATTCTCTTACAGAGATCTATCGAAGTTGGTTCTAAATGTTACGTCTGAAAACCGCTGAGGACTGAGACTTTGAAAAGAAAAGAACTTTCGATAACTTCGTAGACAAAGATTGTTTGAATTATTAGTAGCTATGACTAACTCTGAGACAGCCCAGAATAGCTTACCAAGAGGAGCGTTTGTTTATTGGAATAGATAGCCCTAGCTAGACTTAGTCGCTGTTTCTGGCCACCACTCAAGTTGATTCCTCTCTCACCGATTTCTGTCTCATCCAATGCAGGGAGGATATTGATATCTGGTACCAAGCAGCAAGCCTCGATCACAGATTTATACCTAATCATGAAACAAATAAATGTGAAAAACCTTTATATCATAGCAAATGTTTAAATGAGAGTAATATACCTCATCATGATACAAATAAATGTGAAAAACCTTTATATCATAGCAAATGTTTAAATGAGAGTAAATTTATAAAGTTCTGTTTAATGCAAAGATATTGTGAGTGTTTTACATGCCAAGACCACAAGGGCTTTTTATTTTTTCATTCTGTTTATATGTGAAAAAACTTTAAATAAACCGATCTGAATTACAGAGGGCATTAAAATTGCCTAGTGATGAATAACTTAATGAAACAAATAATAAAATGCAAATAAACAAGAGTAAAAGTATACAGCACATAGTACATAGCACTGCATGACACCAATATCATTTGTGATTCTTTTGCTATACAGCTAAATGTAACCTAATTAACAAAATTTGCACTGGTAGACTATTTGTGGAAGTATTTAACCCTACTGTGGGCTTTTATCCTAAGTAAAGGGGATGCAGTAGACCTCCCCCCCCCCACAAAAGGGTTATATCTGGGGAAAAGTGTATGATTCTGACCCTCCAATATATAGTATTGGATAAATTACAAAACAAAGATTTTAAATGCAATGATATGGAAGCCATTTTGGATTTATAGATTTTAAAACGATGAATTTAAACATAGTTTACACAGCTGTTATATGCAACTAAGTTATATCTTTTCACAAGTTTTTAAGTGAAATGAGAACATTAAATAAGTCACCATCAGTAAAAATTAAGTTAAAACATCCAACAAAAAAAAGGAAAAAGGATCATTCATCATACTCTCACCGCCATTCATCATATGGGCGACCAAAGAGAACGTTTTCCCTGAGGGTTGTATTCAAAATGTCTGCTCTCTGAGGACAATAGGCAACGGATGAAAGATTTTGTCTGAGAAGAATAGAAACACCACTTGTAATTAAAACTTAAAATACAATAGAATAAAACTAATTGACAAAGAAAAAATTTTGATTATGAATGAGGTGGACCATGGGGTGGAGGGATAGTGTAGCGGCAGAGACTAGATACCAACGGCTGAGCATACACTGATACTAGAGGGAAGCAAACATTGTAATGATTGAGTATTTCAGAGAAAAGAAATTCATGTACTTGTTTCATCTCCACTATATCTAAACTGTCAAACTTATAGTGAAGGTAAAAGATATTACGAAGGGGAGACAGGTGACTATAAATTAAGATCATAGATGAAATTGGGTGTGTACGGGTAAATGATCTCTCAGCGCTATGCACACAGGCTTTAATCTCTGTTTGATTTGATTTGATTTATTTGATTTTCCACAGATAATAAATATATACATGTGGAGGAAACTCCTCTAAAAACCAATTCAGGCTTAACAAGTTAAAGGACTCCCAAGAAAGAAAGAAAGAAAAAAAATTAAAAAAAGAAATATACATATATACATAAATGAAAATATAATTAATGTCTTAACAAGGAATAATCAATAACATACAATATAAACAATGTATCAATACTGAGAAATTACTTCTTTTTTTAGCATTTTTCTAAATGTTACTTTAGAAAGTTTAGATTTTTTAGTGTTGCATTTTAACTTGTCCAGGTTTCCTTGAACCAAGAATTGCCCTGCAGCTATCACCAACAGACTGCTGTGTGACAAAGCATAGGAAGTATCATTACACAGACAGACCGTGGAGGGATCTACCTGTCAGGTTAAATACATCCATGCATATATACTATTAGTTATATATAGCTGTACCAGTCAGCTGCACCATGCATGGATACTCCATTTCTTGGGTGAATGATTGTGTGTGATCATGCAGCTATCAATGACCCAGTGATAAAGTCACTCATAAGAGCTGACAATATTTATGCCGGTACGATTTCTTTGTAAACAATTTTGCCGTATGGTTTATGAAATTCCCTGTTTCTTCCACCTCTTGAACATCCAAATGGCTGCCGACACATTGATTCCTCATTCGAGCTCATCACACACACATTGACGCATAACAAATGACGGGCAATTACTTATGCAAATGTCGGCCAATTAATAATGCGCTCATGATCATTTTCATTTGGAACATTGTTCTGTTTAATTTCACAATTCAAATAAATACCTGACTATTGTTCCCATTGTTTGCATTACCTTCCTTTATACACCCCTGCAGTCATGGTGAGTTCTTCAATTAACGCCAATAGCAGAGATGATTTACCACTCCCAACTGAGCCCATCAGCAGTGTCAGACCACCTTGATATGAAGAAACAGAGAAAGAATAGGTAACGTTTAGTGAACTACGAACTCCATGGTTCTGAAATTTTGTGTTTACAAAAGTAAGGTTAAAAATGAGAGACCTTCCTTTAGCTATGGTAAAATTGATTTAAAGAATTTTTTCTAAAAGAAAAGTTTATGTATAAAAATAATTGTAAGCAACATGCTTTTGATATCAGATGGCATAACTGGAAATCTTAATTTGAAGTTTAATGATTTATTTGTTGTTGTTGTTGTTGTAATATTGACTAATGATCATAATGTATATGTTATTATGAATTGTACATTGTTTGGACTCTTGATGGAATGATCATAATAAATAAATAAAAAAATAAAAACTTTAAATAAAAAATGGATATGGAACATTACAGTTTGCATATTACATTTTTTTTTAAATGAAATATCATTTGAAATCAATCTCTCTAACTCTGCAGAGGTCTATGACCCAAAAAAAATTGTATTATTCAACAATTATTCGACAGAGCCCTATATTTGTTTTCGTTATGTCTTTTATTGTTGTCTTTATAAGGTATCATTTACAAGAAAAGTATATTTCATGGGGTATCCCAAATGACATATATATTAACCTTTGGAAAATTGATAATATGTACCTAGTAAACTCCCACCCACAACCCCTTCCCCCTCCCCTTCCTCATTCATGCGAAAGGTTACATTACACGTTACCAAATTGTGGTGCCCATTGGATAATTTTTCATTAGAAATTATTTGGCGATTTTTAAAATCCGTAAATATATAAATGTGTTGCTTATTTTTGTGTTTGTCAAATATTATTGTGTGCATACTTCACTGAGTTTGTGACCAATTAACATCTTTCCCAACCCCCATACCTCCCAGTGGTACCTATGCCGTACAAAACGAAACTTTCAACAAAAAGAATGAACACGTCTTAATTACCTACACAGTAACATCAAGCTACTCAATACAAACTTACCTCGCGGTATGGTAACGTCAACATTCCTCAGGAGTACCGTTTCGTCAGCAGTACAGAAATATCCGTGTTGAAGCTAGAAGATTCAAGACAAAAATGAAAAAGACTTTAAGTAACAGACAACAGCACCAAGAGCAAGATTCAACACTGCCTTTTTTCTTTCTAAGAACACCCCACCTTTTGAAACAAAAAACTGCAGAAATGAAAAAAACAAACACTTCCATATATCAACATAAAAGGAAGACTTGTTTAATCTGTCCATCTCCAAGAGTGCAATAACCATGAATTTAGCACTGAGGACAGGATAAGATGTTATGCCCTAGAGGCAGTGGCGGAGCTAGGGGTATTGGTCAGGAGGGGCGAGAATGGTCTGTAGGGGCGCTTTCGACACTATCTAAGCGGAGCGCCACCACAGGTTGGCGCGTAGCGTACAGAAATTTTTGGAGTAAAGATACTCCCTAGATCGCCGGAAATGACCCTTTCCGGGCCTGGCAAATTTGCAGATAAACGAAGAATAAATAGGTGTCATCGCCAAATTACACCAACAAAATGTGACAAATGTCAATATGTAGATGAGAGCCCAATAAAAAATTCAATAATCGCGAATAAGTAAAAAGTGGTAAAAAGCTGAAAAGGGCGCCAGCAGTCCATTTCAGTCCGTCAGGGGGGGCATTCGCCCCCCCTGACTGTATGGACGCTCCGCCACTGCCTAGAGGGATAGGAGGAGGGGTGGCAAAATGAATGGGGTGTTTAGATACAAAATGGTGCAACATTTTGCTGTTTGAAACAATGTTGAAAGAATTTTTTTTAGGTATTTCCAGACATACATGTTATACATTAATTTAAGAATGTATTTATGATTCTTTGTAATTATTCTGATTCCTCCCCCCCCCCCCCCTATGATTTTATTCTGTGAGGGGACTATTTCCCCTAGAAGTACATTTTGTTGCACCTCTGTCCCACTCCCATATGAATGACATAACAGCATCAGCAACAGCAAACGAAAATAGACAAATCCTCTTCCCTCAAAGGGAAAAAACAAACTGTTAATACCCTGCTTATCTACTGCAAAAAGCCTGTGTAGGTAGAAGTACAAGTCATAGAGGGCCTGACGTTTCGATCCTAGCAGGATCTTCTTCAAAGGTAAACTGCAACGAAAACAGGTTCTATATCCATACATGAACATCTATCGTTTTGAAACAAAGAGTCTCTAATTCAATAGGAATAGAATATTAGTTTTATCTGATCCTCCACCCCTCCCCTTCTGACCAAAAAATAGCACCAACAAACTGGTATTCCACTGTATCAACTTAAAAATGTTATTGTGAAGTAACCAAGTAGTTGGTCTATTCTGCTTGTATGGTTCAGACTGGTTACTTTTAGGCTGTGTTCATTTTACCTGGAAAACAAACTCATCTTCATCTTCTTTTTCTTCTGAGATGAAAGTCCTCTCAGTTCTCCTCTCCGAATCAAGGCTCATTAATGGCGTTTTCTCAGAGATGGTAGTGTTCTCATTACTGGCATCACACGTTGAGTCGCCCTTAGTTATCAAGTAAAAAGTGGGAAGGGGGAGGGAAGAAATGCAATATATATTTGTTTAATTAATATACCTTTCAATTGCAAGGCTCAAGCTCTTAGTATTCATACATTTTGATATCTTCATGCCAAGTTGAGCATGCAATTTTAATTATTGCAAAGCATTGTAGTTATCCTGGGTAAATAAAGCTATAACAATCTCTTTGTGCACCTCATTCCACCTGTCCACAAATCATATCTTACAAGCCATTACAATACTTTCCAACATAAATTAATGGACATATTGTCTGTATATACTCGAATGCATAACTATTAAAAGACAAATCATTAATATGAGCCAAGACTCAGTCTAAAAACTCATCTAAAACTAGGCAACTTTATTGATGGTTGAAACAAATAGGACAGCTGACTGTGTATACAGATGTGCTTGGTTTTGTGGAGACAGGTCAGCAAAGAAGGGTATAGGGAATTGAAGGGACATTTACATGTATGGAGAGAAAAGATGTGTATAGGGAATTGAAGGGACATTTACATGTATGGAGAGAAAAGATGTGTATAGGGAAGAGAAGGGACATTTACATGTATGGAGAAAAATAGATGGGTATAGGTAAGAGAAGGGACATTTACATATATTGAGAGAAAAAATAGGTATAGGGATGTGAACCAACATTTACATCTATGGACAGTAAAGAAGGGTATAATGAAGTGAAGTGATAGGGGTGGATGGGGGGGGGGGGGTATATGATACAATTCCAAGTTAATCAAATTTGTTTGATACTGAGGTAGTTCAACTATGATATATCCATCTTTCAATTCTTCACCACTTTACCACCAAAAAAAGGGAAAGGAAATTGATGTTTCCTAGACTTACCTCATTTGGTACACCTTGGGTACTCGTTTCTTTCATTAATCTTTCAGGAGACTCCAGGAATCGGAGGATTCTGTTGATACTGACTTTAGCATTTAGTACAACGTTCATGTAGATGGTGAAGTCAGCCAATGGTGTAACTAGCTGATTTAGTAAAGATACAGCGAGAAATGCCTTGGCCGGTGTAAGAGGAATACCAG
>JAIPMN010001193.1:0-14359 GCA_020650975.1 Apostichopus californicus | reverse complement strand
ATATATATATATATATATATATATATATATATATATATATACACCAACGTTTGCTTGAAATTGAATACTAAAAGCACAATGGCACCCACTCACCTTGACTTCTGTAAGTACATAGAAATATATGTACTAACGTTTACGTGAAATTGAATACTAATGGACAAAGACAGATTTGGTTTTAAGTTTATGTTATAGCTTCATATAAGTATAACTCAGTATATATAACTTTGTTGCTCACTCCCCTGAAAGCAAAAAAGTTAAAATTGCTTATCACAAAGTTTATATGTATTTTGTCTTATAAATTGTTTCAATCTTCGTGATCATGTCGCCACAGTTATGATGCTGATTTTTATTCTATGAGGCATGTTTATTTCTTAATTTTTTGCTTATTTTTGAAAACCATTCCTGATTTTCAGGCTCCAGAGCAAGATCACTTCAGCGTTCACATTCGACTTGTCGGAGACTGGACCAAGAGTTTGTCAAAGACGATGGGAGCTGATAGTGACGCAGCCATTGACCCAGCTAATCTGCCAAGGTAAAGATCAAATCAGCAAATATTCCAGTCACAAGAATTAGTTGAAATGTTTATTTACTTCGTTCCTCGCTTACCTGTCTGCCCACAACCTTAGCACCCTCATTCTAACCGTGCCTAGAATGTCGTGGTAACCTTTTTAACACTGTGCACCCTCTACGACCGGCTCCTCCTGTCACCGCCCTTCCTTCTCATTCTACCATCCAAAGTGTCTAGACCATTATTTTGAGCGGATATTTTCTATCGGATTTCGTCCACTTTTGATTTCCTAAGATCAGAGTTTTTCCCATCCACTCTTTCTGGAAGAGTTTTGAAGTAGTTTGCAGCCCGATAAGTATTATTAAAAGGGTTTTTAGGGCTGGTTTGGTGGAGTGGAGTCCGCTCCATGTTTTCTGTGCAAACACTAGTGCGGCAGCACTAGTGCGGGCAGCAAATATTCCAGTCACCAAGAATTAGTTGAAATGTTTTTTTTTTTGTTTTTTTTTTACTTAGTGAGTTTCCATAACCGCTTGGATCTCCTCCATTACTTTTCTCTTCTACTGTTTCTACTTAATTTTTCATTTTTAATTATTGTTTCCAAAAACTGAAAGTATCCTATATCTGAATATAAATAAACTTACATTTGAAGATAAATCACTAAATGTACAAATGACTTTAGAACCCTGAAATACTGAAAAGTTAAAATACAAAATGGTGCAAGAAGTTACCCTTCGCCAAAATAAGCTTCAGATGTACAATTGTTTTGGCTTGAAGCTAAGATGTCTTTATTTGTTTGCGATTTTCTTTTTTAGGGTTGCCGTGGATGGTCCCTTCGGTACAGCAAGTGTGGACATTTTCAAGTATCAGGTTGCTATGTGCGTCGGAGCTGGTATCGGGATTACACCATTTGCATCAATCCTCAGATCTATCTGGTAAATAATGAATGTCTTCATCCGTTAAACTGGAATTTTAGTATTAAATTTGAAGAATGGTTTAGTTAAAAAGGTCGTCAATATTGGCCATAAAGTATAGCAACTTTACCAGTTTGAAAAAAAAGAAAAAAGAAACAAAAAGAAAGAAATGCTTTGCTTAAGGTTCTGATTTTCCAAATTATTTCTAGCTACGGAGAAATAAGTAAAACAAAAAACTATATAGATTTCTCAGTGTGGATAACTACTTTTGTAAGGGCCACTAAAATGCTTTGTGAATATTGAGCATGGGTGACCACTATCTAACTTTCTAGCATGTTGGATGGAATGCAGAATGAGCGTTAATTGAGAGTGTCATTAAAGGTACTCTGTATACGCGCCCCAATTTATAGCACGCTATAATTGCTAGAAGTTTTCCAAAAGTAATTTCCTGGAGGTCTTTACTCTCCAAATTGTTCTCAGACAATTTTTAAGGAACACTCAAGATGACAATGTCCCAGTGAGGAAAATTTCCTTCGAAGGATTGTAAAATAAACGGTTTAAGAATTTTGACCAGAGGTGACCATATTTGAATATCTAGCATATTTTGGGGCCAATACAGCACACCTTTAATTGATGTGCAGTTATAACTTTATGCAATTGTATCTGAACTAAAACTGAATTAGACACTTATCTAGTGAGCAGCATTGATGTGAAATATGCACAAATATATAAAAGCAAGATTTTGATCCAATATATAATATTTAAATAAAAAAATAATAATATATTAAAACATTTATGTAATAATTATTACATCAAATCTGTTTGGCTGTTTACTGCCTTCACTTTTTAGTTGTTGAGATTGTAACATATCATTTGCCTGCCTGTTCTTCCATGGTTGTATATTGTTTACAAATAAGTTCATTGTTGTTACTTTGCCATTTTGTGTTAGTTCGTTCAAATAATTAACAGGTTATAATAAAATTGTGTACTGCAAGAATTTCCCCTTCAGCAGTTTGAAAATTTACCTTTTGTGCCTTTTTAAAATGCAAATTTGATGTGGGGCAGTTAACAGCTATTTCAATGAAAATCAAAGGCAATTACTAACTTGCCCCAAAAAGGTGTCTTTACCCTTCCCAAGCATGTTGTTGTTGTAGGTGCTCTATATCAATTTTCCTGTAGTGTTCAGTTTCTATAGCGATAGTGTGAGAATCAACAAGGTAACTTGCTTTGCAGTTCCCTTTTGACACCTTTTCTTCCTTTTGTTCTTTTGACACATATGTGCTATTTTTTTCTTTTGTTCTTTCTTTGTTCTTCCCTTTGTTCTTTTGACACATATGCTATTGTCATCAGTCAAGTGTTCATTGTTTTTTTCTTCTTATTCCTTTTGTCTTCCAATTTTCCCCTTTTTTTCCCTTCTATCTTTCAAGGTTAAAGAGTGTCAACCATTTAGACAATTTCAAGTTGAGAAAGGTTTACTTCTTTTGGATTTGCCCGGATACTAATGCTTTTGAATGGTTCACAGAGCTTCTAGAAAACATTGAAAATCATTTCGTAGAACAAGGAAAGGCAGATTTCCTAAAATATAATATTTATTTAACCAGAGGATGGACCAATAAGCAGGTAAATTTTTAAACAATTTTATTAACAAAGTTTTTATGTTTTAGAAAATCTCTTGTCTTAATTGTCAATCACTCATATATACATAGCTATTGGAACTTAATTTAAAGTACTCTTCTGCTTCAGAACAGAAGATTAAATTTTGAGTAAAAAATGTTTGTTGGGTTACACTATTTAGAACCGTGAAATAATTTTATAGTTGTATTTAATAGTCATTTATCTTCTCACATTTTGTAGGCAAAGCATTTATATCTTCAAGAAGAGCAAGAGATTGATGCCATAACAGGGCTGAGGCAGAAGACGAACTACGGAAAACCTGTGTGGGACTCCATCTTCAAACACATCGCAGAAGAAAACAAAGGGTAAATTTATTTAAAAAGAGTTTATAGGTTTGAGAGTCGTTCGGCAGTAAAAATAATTTTATTCACAGTTACAAGTTTTGGCATTACATGCTTTGGTGATAGACCACTACCTGTTAGTGCTAGAAAGGCTAGGTTTGGAAGGCTAGGTTGGATTGTCAATGTTTGTATTAACCATCATATAAAAACTTGTGAACAAGTAATGTTCATCAAGGAAAGCAAGCACCGCTTTCCCTTCATAGCATTTGTAGAAACAATGTGTTTTTCTTATATGTTTACTATTGGATGAATGAATCGAGTGACGGACTGACAGATGAACAAGAAAGAATTTTAAGTTTTATAATTGACTCGCATTTTTACGATTGCCTATCATCTTTTCTCTCAACAGAGTCAGTGTGGGGACATTCTTCTGTGGACCCAAAGCATTATCAGCTGTCCTTCATGAAAATTGCAACAAACACTCAAAAGTACTTGGAGAAGGTGCCAGGTTCTTCTATAACAAAGAGAACTTTTAAAAAGTTTAACAAGAAGCCATAAATGTAAATTGATTTTGGCAACGAAGCTATTACAGATGAGTTGTTGTGTACACTACAATATCTAAGCATTTTTCTTTCACAGATTTGAAGCTCAAAACCTTCCACATTCTTCCAGCTATACTGATCATGTAGATACCAGGAGTGCAACCATGTAAACTTCGTGGTGGGGGGGGGGTGGGGCGCGATGGGTGAGGGACTTTAGCCTTAGATTTTTGGTTGTTGGGATGGATGGTTAAGTGTTAAGTCAACCAGAGAGAGGTCTAAGGCTAAACCCCCCCCCCCCCCCAACCCATTTCCATATGTTTGTGTAATATTTTAGTGTATGGTCTTACAAATAATTAAGTTTAAAGGTAGTGATTTACAGCAATTACTAAATGCCTAAAAACAGCACATTCTAAGCTTTTGTTTATTTTCTCGAGTTTGTAATATAAAATTAATTAACCAATAATTTGCTTGTACATTAGAAATTCTGGAACTAAGTTGCAAAATGTTGGCAAATATGCACTTTTTATGTATTTAACTTTTCACACTATTGATAAATATCTGAAGAAATTTTTATGTTGTGTATATAGAGGGAAGAGAGCCATTGCTAGTTTGTGATGCCGAAAGGTGGAGCATTTTATATTTGAACTTCACCCGACAGTATTTTGCCTGCTCTGAAAAAATATAAGAACACACAAGATATAGTCAGACTTTAAGGTTCCAAAATGCAGCATTTGCCTTCCTTCAGTATGTTCAGTGGCATACCCCCCCCTCTCCAAATGTTTGGGCCCCTCTCTATATGAAATTTGCCACATCCAAAGAAAAAGGCAGAAAGATGCACAAATCTTTGACTCATTCTTGATTTGAAGCAGATATAAGTTTTGGCAAAGGATGAAAACTGCAAGGCTTCTAGGGGCTTTCAACTGGACTAAGCAGTATATTTCTTATGACTGTATACTTCAAAAGATTGATGCTTTTAATATGGACCAGCTTTTTGTATGGGGGGTGGGGTGGGGGAGAGTACATATTCTTGAGCCAGGATGTGAGACCCCACATCTGGTTGCAAAAAATGTCAGTACTGGTTAGTTTTATGTACTAATTGATTGTGCAGTACTTTTATGTAAATTTTTACTTGTTGACTATGGGGAAGTTCTACTTTTACACAATCATAATATAAAAGCCAAATTTCCAATATCACGCTATTTGAATAAAGACTGTTAATCACAATTGTTAATCACACAAATGATGGAATATATTGATATTGAAATATATGCCACTGTGCAAGACGATGCATCACCACATCAGTGTGAAAGAGGGTGAGAAGGGGAGCAGAGGTGAGGGCAGTATCAGCCATAGGAATACGGTGTCGTGGTGCAACATTTGTGTGTTAATCGCCAACTCAAATATAACTTTAATACTTTTTGTTTTTCTTAAATTTATACTATCTTCATGCAATAACAAATTAATCAAATTTTAAGAGGCAAAATCTGCTCCCATTTATTTTACCGACTTTTCTTGTCAACTAAAGAAAGTTTTCAAAATTTTGTAGGAAATATCAATGTTGGTGACTGATACCTTTGTTATATGAAAAGGCTTTGTAATAAGTTGTATTGCTTTCAGTACTTTGGGTGCTTTCTATCGAACAATTGGTTTTTTATTTTGTTTTTATTTACATATGACACTTGCTCTGCATCGGTATGACACTAATAAAAAAGAATAAGAAAAACCAAAATTCCTTTAGTTTTCACTTTATATCTTAAGGTGATCCGGTGTTTGTATTTTGCCAGCTTCTGCAACCATGTGAGTCTTCTAGACCTTGATAAATCCACCCTGGACATGATGTTGATGTTTGATACCTTCCCCTTTCGATTTTGACATCAAGGTTTATGAACGGACACAGCTATACCTTTAAGTTAAAGGGAGGGTGGAATCTTCAGGGCCTCTGAGTGTTGTTGTGGTTCTATATTTTTGAAGGATGATATTCAAACACTCAAATTTAGAATGCCTCATTCTGAAAGATATTAAAATCCAATGCCTAAGAAACTTGGAAGGTCACTGGGAGATGCCTTATATATGACTTAGTTCAAAAAGATGTTTCCCATCAAATTATTCAATGATCTGAAATATGCTGTTATGTGTGAGTCATGAATGAAAGTTGTCAACAATCAATGCTTATGCTGAAGTTGTTTCTACAAGCAGGTCAACGTGGAACTTATCCAGGGCTGTTTCTAAAAATTTGAGGTTATTTCCTGCTGACATTCAATATATCAGGGTACACTTTAATCCGGGGATGGTACATGATGGTATACCTTACACCTTAATGTGAGCATTATTCCATTAACTACTTTCGTTTTCATTCTCACTGAGACAATGGTGAATGGTTCCTTTCCAACTCTAGACCAAATTCATAGTGTAAATAAACATCAACAACTCTGTCCATAGTCATAACTTCCCTTGTAATTAATTCGGTTCCACGATAAACACCCTATAGATTGTGTCTCATTTGTAAGGCAAGATTTAACAGTAGTAGAGCCTTAGTCTGTGTAGGGTGGTTTGCCATTGTGAGTCCTAGTATAGCTGAACAAAATCATTTTCTTCCCATAAAAATGGCTATACCAGAAAGATATAAACTTCCCCATATACAGCACTTACAGACTTTTTTGTGTCAAATACTTGAAAAGGGATATAACTCAATTTATTAATCATATATTTTGGTTTTGATCTGATTTCACTAAATAATGCATTGTTCTACACTGAATGATGCTTACATGTGTAGACTTTAAATCGAAAACTTGAAGTCGCGTGTATCAAGTACTGTAGCTTGCAACACGATTACTTCTAAAACTTTCCACCAATCAGATACACTTGGGTTTCTACAGGAACTTGCGCGCCTGCGCTGTGTTTATTCAAATATTTGTGAAGCGCGTACGCGTTGCGTACATGGACCGCTGTTTACATTGTATATATATGCTACCTTGCCTACGTTGTACGAAATTTCTTTAGTTTTTAGTTTTTCCGACGAGTATTTTAAGTCCAACTCTTCCTACGTTGCGATAAAAGTTATGTCATGTCCATGGAAACAACTCGCAGAGCGACGGATGCCACCCTTGCCTGGAAATTCATCCCATCATATTTTTAGTCGACGATCTGGATCACCAGACAGTAAGAAAGGCGTAGGATAATTCCCGTAGCATAACTCCCGTAGCCTAACCCCAATGATAGCGCGACTGCCGTAATCCTAACTGCCGTAGCATATATACCGTAGAATAACTCCCTTAGACTAAGCTTTGTGTAACGTTCGTTGTGGAACGGTTTTTATAGTTGGTTGTTCACGTTGAAATCACTACAATATCTCCAATATGGTAATTAATTGCTTGGAATTAAACAGTGTTTTGGAGGGAAGCAATAATGATAATGTAGGCCTAGGCCTAGAGATTACTGAAAAAAGGATAGCCTAGGCAAAATTACATTTTACCACAGCTAGTATGATTGTTGTGTAAATACTGACTACTTCAAACTGAGTTTGCTTGATTGGCTGATAAAATTGAGAAGTTTCTTTGGTTTAGGATTGTTTGATTTTTACTTTTTCATACCCAGGCTCTATCTTGTGTGACTTTTCTTAAACAATTTTTTTTTTAAATAATTCAAATCTGATTTAAAAATCTTTTCAGTCTATTTAAATCCTGATGATGTCAAGACATACTTGTCAGCGAAACCATGGTTACTGAAAGAGTTTGTTGTGGAGCATTATCATCTGGATGAAATTCAAGAATGGTTTGCCCATTCTGAACATAACCACCCTGACCATAGCAAGACTGAAAAATGTCAGCCTAATATTGAGAGAGGTTTGTCAGCCAACTTTAACTTTCATCCATCAGTGCTCGGTAAATTTCTGATACTATCAACCGGCATGTATGCAGATAATAACTTATCCAAATATCGCATATAGCAATGCTATGAAAAATGTTCAAATTGCTATTCAAGTCTAAAGATGTATAGAAGGTTTTTTTTCTTGCACAGGAACCATTTTATTTTGTAAGGGAAAAAACTTAATTTTCAAAATGGAGATTTCAAAATTGGAGATTGCAAAATTGCTACACAAAAGTTGAAAAATAAATTATTATCTGGAGGGTGGATGGAATGAGTGTGATCGTTTATCTACTAAACGTTCTTCTAAAGAATTAGGCCATTTTAACTGTCTTTTTTTTTAAGTTGCATAATGATTGCATGATAACGAACCATTTCATGATTCCAAACATTTGTACTAATGCCCTAAAAGTAAGTAAAATTGTGAAAATAAGTATTAAAGGCAGTTTTATAGTGTAAAGGTGAAAATGGTCCGAAGTACATGATCGACTAAATGTCACATACCTCAACCATGAAACACAGGATACAGATTTTGAATGTCATATCCTTTGTTGGATATAGAATGTTGAATGTCAAATCATATAGGGAAAATGAAAAGGTGTCCTGATTCCATTGTTTTGGCCTGTGTATGTTTCACATGGGACATGTATGTACAATCAGGCACCATCAAATCACAATGACGTACATTTCTTAATACATAGTTATAGCAATGAGGCAGCGGGACCAGAAGTAAGATATTACTTTTCGAGTCTGGTCCCTTACCAAGTACAACGAGAAAATTAGATTTTATATAGAGAAAGAAAAAAACAAACAAGAGCTTATTTCAGTCTGTTTGGTGTGGTTCCTGTGCCAAACTTGCATTATAAATCTTCCTTCTAAGGGCTTTAAGTCGGCACTTGGCCAGATTTATGGATCATATTTGGCCTCCTTCAAGTTGATGTAACGTTTTGACATACTGATTATGATTTGCATAGTTTAGTGTGTGACATTGCTTTCTCAGATGATGGTCAGCATAGCGGTGGATATGGGGATACCGTTCAGAGTGAGAATCTCTTGACTAAGATTGTAAAGGGTCTCGAGGAGCACCATGGTATCCCAGATGTACTCATGCCGACCATGGAGTGCCTCGCCAGGAGTAAGTTAGCCATGAAACAGTAGTATTATGTACAGGAGTATAATTTACTTAAAACTCACTCAGGCGTTTTTCTTTTTAGGAATTTCACTGTTAATCTATATTGTTTTTAAAAAATTTTCCTTATAGATACATATATATTTTTATATTAACATTTAAGCTGCGTCCATTTTATTTTTCGTATTCATATTTTAAGGGGTTTTGTCATTTGGTTACTTAAATTTACTTGAAACTCACTTTTTTCTTTTTTAGGAATTTCACTGTAAATCTATATTATTTTTAAAATTATTCCTTCGTTTATATATATTTTTATATTATTATTTTAAGCTGTGTCAATTTTATTCTTCATATTCATATTTCAAGGGTTTTGTCATTTTGTTGTCATTGTAAAGCACTCTTGAACATGCTTAAGTATGAAAAGAGTGCTATATAAATTTGGTAAATAATAATAATAATAATATTGAACAGAATGACATAAAGTATTTAATCAAGCTTATGTCAAGTCTGCATGAGGTTCTGTTCTACAGTTCCTAGAAATGATTCAACTCAAGTCATGCATGCTCATGTTTAAGACTCTGCTCTTGCATTAAGTTACTGTCTTTATCATTTTTTCACTGGCTCTTGTATAATACAGTTCAATAAAATACATGCTAAGTTATTCTCTAATATTTTACAATATGAACGGGCCATATTTTATATATACTGTGTTTTTATACACACACGTTTATTACATGGTGTAAGACCTAGTCATAAAGTGAGACTTTATGTCTTTGAATAATAATAATAATCCTCTTTGAAAGACTGATGATCCTTTAAGTCCTTAGAAGAATTGAATGGAGAACGAACTTAACTTTGTTTTCCTTGCTCTTTCAAATGGGATCAAGAGATAAAGAAGGGGAGAAAAACAGAAGTCAAAAGTTCAATCAAATTTCCGTTTGTTATTTCATCGTTTTTATCATCTCTGCGGTAAAATAAAAAGGAAAGGAAGGATATAGTTACACATGACATTTTCAGAAAGAAAGTAATACGGATGAAAAGGAAACCAAAGGTGTGTGAAAAGAATTATAAAGCAACAAAAAAGTAAAAATAACTACGGATTGCTTTTACAATCTGGAACAAAGGGAAGTGATTGTATTTGTTGATATTTTGGCACAAAATTTTTGAAAAATACTGCTGGTGCTTTAAATTCCGACTTCTTAGTAAATTGGTTGAGCGTTTGGTGGTGTGTGATTGGTTGGAATGAATCGTTTGTCACTTTGCTTTCAGGTGGAATGTGGTGCAACCTAGGATATAAATATATGAGATGAATACAAAACATTTAGACATTGAAGCTAGAGTTGATAACTTCTTATTTCTGTAGGAAAAAGTTTAGCATTTAATCGCTGTTACATTTTTTTTAACAGCTGTACAAACAGATGAGTACTTCCTGTTCATGGTTGGAGTAGAGAATCATGTGAGTTCTGAACAAAATAAATATTCTTCTACACATCACTTCATAATAAATTCACTGCACTCTCAAAGCCATTTCCCCCACCCCCCCAAACCCACCCACCCTCTTTTATAAGTCATTGTTGGTACATTCTTTTTTTTTTACCCTTAGGATTTACAGCTCTGTGTAGAGGCCAATGGAAGGTATGGTTGGTATATTATTTACTACAAATGTTGGGTATCCATAGCTCTAGATAAAATGCAATGGAGGCTGCTCATTGGGTATGGGAAGGAGGGTTGAAGGAGCTATGGCCTAAAGATTTTTACTGAATCATGCCAAAATGTGGCCTATTTTTTTTTGTTTTTTGGAAAAAGCACGAAAATTGATGCATTTTCGGCATCCGTCGTCGGGTGGTCGGGTGGTTGGGTGGTTTCAATTTTTTTAGAATCTCACAGATTCAACCATGGAAGCTTTCAACCCTGTAAAACCTGAAGAGGACTGACATATGACAATATTAAAGTTTGAAATTATTTTAACTAGTCTAAATAGGCTACTTAAATGGTAATGGCTGTTAATCAGTTATCCCATTGTAGTCATTCTCACAAGTTCCTTCTTTCTTTCTTACAGGTGGAAACTCTCTGTGTTTGGACCTTGTAAACTGTAGTCATTCTCACAAGTTATTTCTTTCTCTCTTACAGGTGGAAACTCTCTGTGTTTGGACCTTGTAAACCCAAGACTACCATAGCTGCCTTCGCTGCCACAAGTAAGAAAGGCATCCTAACTTCAGATATACTTGGGGTAAGAATTCCAGATTGTATCTGACCATAGCATCACATACATCCTACTGCCAGAGTGGGGGCCCATGGGAGAGGGAAGTAGCAGACTTGGGGGCCATGGGGGGAGGGGAGGGGGGGGAGGGCAGGAAGGGTCAGGGATTCTGGTAGGTGAGGAAGTGGGTTAACATTGCACTGGATCTGTATTACATTAATTTTTACATTTTGACTGTTGTGAGTTGAGTTGAAAGTGTTTGAAAATGTTTTTGAAAGGTCCTTGAATATTACAACTTGAGGCAATACCATGTATAAGTGGTAGATGTGACATCATTATCAGCTTTTGACGCAGCAAGTAATTAAGTAATTATAGCAAAAAGAGAGATAAACTGAACTAACTGCTTTTCTACTGCAAGTTTGCCCTGTGTAGATAAATATAACAGTTTGGGCAGTTTTCTTCTTCTAAGGTGAACGGGATAATAGAAATGTAACTGTTGGGAGACGTTTCTGATGCTCTTAATGATAGTCCCTGTATCAGATTAACCATTTCGTTTTGAAATGAGCACTAGTTAAAGTATGTATGTATGTATGTATTTTAGATCCTCCTGCAAGCAGGTACTTGCCATCATTGGCTTATCAAAGCTGCAAGCTGACCAAAGTCAGTCTCTTAGATTCATCTTTTAACGTCCATGATTATGAATTGTCAATTGTCAACTACTCTGTAACTGGACGAGATACATTAATCTTGGAGTGACTGGAACTCGGGACCTTATGATTTAAAGGCACCGGCGTTAACCACTGAGCTAACACTCCTGGTGTTAGTGACATATTTTTTAGTGATAAAGTAAGTGATATATAAAGTGATATATTTTTCTCTCAAGGATGAGAGGTTTCCTCTCGGAGTAGGAACTAACGACAGTAAAGCCAAATCTGTGATGTGTGTTCCTGTCTTACAACCAAATGGAGAAGTACGAGGTCAGTCCCAAACATCGGATTTTCAATATCACATGACTATTCTTTCTGTCCCACATGTTAAACATCGGCTATGGTGAGAACTCTTTTTCTAGTTTTTTCGCTGTTTGTTTTTTGCAGCTTTGATCATTTTTCAACAATATTCCCAAATGTTATTTACAACACTGTGATGGGAAATTATAGGGAAAATTCTGTTAAATGATGTAAATTGGTAAATTTGGTTAACGGAAGTTTCTCAATTCTGAGAAAAAACTGAAATACCCATGGAATGCCCTGAAGCCTCATTGGACAATGTATTAAAGGGGATCAGGTCCCAGCAATCGTGATAAAGATTCCAGTGTGGACGCATGCTGTACTCAGGATCAGGTCCCAGCAATCGTGATAAAGATTCTTGTACAGACGTGTGCTGTACTCGGGATCAGACCCCGCAAGTGTGATGAAGATTCCAGTGTGGACACCTGCTGTACTCAGAATCAATCGTGATCTCCCTTTCGGCAGTGGCAGAGCTAGGGGTATTGGTCAAGGGGGACAAGAATGGTCTGTAGGGGCGCTTTCGACACTATCTAAGCGGAGCACCACCACAGGTTGGCGCGGAGCGTACAGAAATTTTTTGAGTAAAGATACATCCTAGATCGCCAGAAATGACCCTTTCCTGGCCTTGCTAATTTGCAGATAAACGAAGAATAAATAGGTGTCATCGCCAAGAAAATGTGACAAATGTCAATAGGTAGATGAGAGCGCAATCAAAAAGTAAATAATCGCGAATAAGTAAAAAGTGGTAAAAAGCTGAAAAGGGCGCCAGCAGTCCATTTGAGTCCGTCAGGGGGGGCATCCGCCCCCCTGACTGTATGGACGCTCCGCCACTGCCTTTCCGGAAGGATCCTAACCTGTTTAAATTTAGAACTGATATGGATCAGTTCCTTCTCATTTAGAATTCGGTAGATCTATAAAGTGATCGTTCTTCTTCTTTTTATTTTTCAGCTGTTTTGGAACTGATCAGGCATTACACCAGTCAACCATTTACATTAAAAGACTATCAGGTAAATTATAACTTAAATTCCTTCTTTTTTTTTTGTAGTGTTCCTTTTAAATTCCACTCTCGGCTGTGATATCGGTTAGAAATTTGTGAGTAAGTGTTGAACGGTCTATATGTGTGAACTGTCAATGTGACTAATTATTACTTTAATAAACATGTGAACATGAAATAGCCTTGATTCGTATCAATTTTTTGGATACTTGAGGAATTAGCACTCCCTACTCTAAATAGGGGAATTCTTTCAGAATAAAGTGGAAAATTATTTTCTTTGGTCTATGTATAGGTGTCGGCATAATCAATTCGAATTGCAATTCATTGTTCCCGTCATTCAAAATGTGTACATAACAATTGTTTTGTTTGAATTGTTGTTTAACAGAAGACTCCCACCCACACTCCCCATTAGACGGGCCTTTTACTGTTCAACTGAAACAAGTGCATTGAACTGCACTGAGCAGAACAAACACTTGTTGGGGCTGGTTTTCTCAAGGGGTGTAGAGACCTTTTACTGATCCATATAAATGAGTTTAAAGAGCTCCCCTTCAGCCCACCCATTAAAACACTCATTTGGAATTTTTCTGGGCTGTAATATCTCGTATGGTTAATTCATTGTAGTGTCCAAGGCTTTATTATTGAGGGAGATTATGTGCTAAAGATATTATAACAAGCTAAGAGGTCTTCAAATTCATTGCTTCATGTACAAAAAATATTCAAAACAAGTACATTTCACAGAAGAAAATTGAAGAAAGGAGGATTTTAAATATGGCCGCTGCATGACTAATCCACAATTTAACTCATGAAAGCTATCGATATTACAACTTACAAGTACATTATTCTACTCATAGGCGTAGGAGGCGGGGGGGGGGGGCTGGGAGGGCTGCAGCCCCCCCAACCAAACTTTTTTGTGAAAATTCGGGCAATATGCTGAGAATTTTTCGGGCACCTACTAAAAGAAGGATAATTTGCAATGTGTTTTTTAATGGTTAAACTTATATTATTATGATCATTATTATTGTTACGACTTCCCCAATAATGTTACCAATATGGAAGGGTTACACGAAAAATGATTGTATGTTATTGGCATGTAATAACCAATGAATGCCTATATGATATGCACATTAACATGTTGAGCCAAAAAATTTTGGTTACATTTTTCGGGCAAGTCGTTACAGCCCCCTAAATCAAATTAGGCTCCTACGCCTATGATTCTACTACATACGTCCTCTTTAAAGTACTTGGAATG
>JAIPMN010001192.1:2527-26357 GCA_020650975.1 Apostichopus californicus | reverse complement strand
TGCAAAATTGCACACATCGCATTGCAGAATCCAAAATGTTTCTAACAGAAAAGCAGTTATCCAAAACGAAAGGAAAATTTAAATGGATATGGCCTCAACAAAGAGGCAATCACAACGATTGTACTCCACTCGTACGTCATCTGAAAAATAAATTTACCAGGTATAGCCTACTACTAGTACTACTACAAATTGGCTAAGCCTAGCCTAGTAGGCCTACTGACAGTAAGCCAGAATAGGCTAGGCTGCTGAGATCAACGTAGCATTCATTGATCATAGAAGATAACATTAAGGATTTGGAAATATGTGAGTTATGAAAGCAGTGTGAATATAAATTTCAAAAGCAGTCGGTGGTTTGCATTCATATTGGAAAAGTATAGCCTACAGGTAGGCTACACTTGTATTACCAATGTAGGCCTAGCATGTTATTGTTACTGTTAGGATATGACTAGGAGGAGTGTATGACAACATGAATTCAAAGTGTCCCTGTTAGGACCTCGGGCTAGGCTATGATTTGTTTGTGTGTGTACTGTAGGGCCAACATTTATGTAATAGTTTATAGAAAGCCAAGTACCAATCTCTGCATGGACTGTCTATATGCCATGCTGCTGGTGGCATCTCTGCACCAGTCGATACTCTGTGTTATCAATGTGTGTTCTTTGATATAATCGGTGTGATAAGTCAGCAGTAAATAGTTACATTATATCAGTTTGGATTCTTTGGATGCCATCAGTGGAAGCTGACTCCTTCACCTAGCTCAGTTCACTAAACTTCCTGGAAAACCCAATAAAGGTTAATTTCAGAAAGATAGCTGAAAACTTTTTCAAAACGACCAATCTTTGGAATTCTACTGATTTCAGAATCATAATATTTCAAGCTTACTGATTTCGGTGTAATCTAATGTCGTGTATCATTTTATTTTAGGGTTTCCCATCATGTTTAACTGTTGCAGGAGTTTTTGGAACAAAAACCAACTTTAATATTCTTGTCCTCGTTTCACTTCCTATGTTTCCTACACAGGGAGAATATCTCTCCACCAAACAATACCCTTCACCAGTACGTCTACCACTCCTTCCCTCATACGAAAGCCACCTACTGTGCAGTCTGCAAGAAACTGCTCAGGTACGTATACTAAGAATGATCACTGAAGTCTTTCAGTTTGAGACCCCCCCAAATGGAGGGGGAAAGAGTGGGGGGGGGAGGGTAGGAAATGATTTAAATTATTGGAAAGTTACCCAAGTTTAATGTGTCTTGAGCAACTTGTAGAGTAGGATTTTTAACTTGATGACTATAATCAGGTTGACAAACACCACTTTTATCAGGTTCATCACCTGTAAGGCAAACCATGTACGCCTGGAATCCCATGCGTGATGTCACTAACGTTTAGTGATTTTGCAGTGATGACATTCCGCAGTACAATGACAATGAGAAATAATTATACAGAATGAAGTTGAAGTAACAGTTGACTGAATTTAAATAGTTATTCTGCAGGTAACCCCCCCCCCCCCAGCACTTGCATGCGCTAGTATGGCCAGCGCTAGTACTATACGGAATGTACAACATACGTTAGGCTATATAGACTTATACTGCCAGTATTACCTAGCCTAACTTTATTCTTAAATATAAAGTCAGAGGTCTCGATGTTCACGTCATGCGTGGGATTCTGGGCTCACATGGTGTTCTTCACCTGTAACAGTTTTCCAAGTGGAATCATTCATTCAGTATTCATTAAAGAAAAAACGGCCTCATGATCCTTTACTGCTCATTGCCAGTGATGGTAGGAGTTTGTCGCTGCCAATTTCATTTTGTCCTGCTTTTGACATTAAATGGACAGTTTGTCTAAAGGGTAACTCCTTGCATCCCCCCTCCCCCCCCCCCACCTTGTCTCATTAATCCTGTCATATCCTGTCCTGGTCATAGATTCCAACAATCCATTATGCATAATTTCTCTCATTTTGGGAAAGATGTTCCAACTTATTAATTTTTCCCCCAATTTCCTTCCCATCCAATAGGGGGATGTTAAACCAAGGCTACAAGTGTAACGACTGCCAGATCCCTGTTCATAAGGAATGTATCAGGTCCAGTGAGGAGATCAAGTGTCAAAGTCTGAGGTCCAGAAGTGAGTAGTATTAATCGTGTAATTAAGTGTAACAACACTTAAAATGTGTCTGTGTGGAATTGAAGACACTCACACATCCCCAGCCTTGTTACATGTTCTTTACTCAACGGTTTTAGTTTAAACTAGTAATGCAGTAACAGGTTTCATTATTTATATCGTGAAAACTGGCATTTCAACTTTGTAACTATGAATATTTGTAAGCCTCGTGCATCATCGTTCTACTTGCTCTAATTTTCCCCTACATGTAAATATTTGTAACACCTAACTGTATCCACCTGTTTCCTACTTTTCACATGTGAAGCAATAAAAGTTAGGACATATTTGGTAAATCTTCTAATTATTATGATTTTTGTTTAATTTTCAGAAACAGAAGTAGTACGAACGGTATGACTTTCTTTTAGTATCATTTCTCATCTTTTTTTTTTCTTTCCTTCTTTCTTACTTTGTCTAAACATGTACTTGGATAGTATGTGGGCAGCAGACAACCTTAATAAATGTTTTCCTATTCTGTTATTGTTAAACCTACTTCAATTTGGTTGGTGTCTGTAGAACTATTGTTATACATCATCTTAACCACTAAGGCCTGATATACTTAAAAAGCAAGTCCCCAAAGCATATTAGGGACAAATTCTGATGTATTTTTGCCTCATTTTGTTGTAATGAATTAAGGCTCTTATCTTGCCGATTCTGTCCTTATTAAAGTGATTCTTGTGTTGCTTAAAGATCTCTTTTATAACCAAACATAACCTAAAGTACCTTCCAATTGACTTACATGGTGTACTGACCATGAAAGTATAAGAATATCAGTAATATTGAGATTCTGCAGCAGTATTGCTGCTCTAGTTTCAGAGACTCTTAATTGATATCAAGACAATATTGTTAAGGTGGCTATAATATTGAGAAAGTTAAATGAATATGTGCACTTTGTTTTAGGGTTACTGTTTTAGGGAATTGTTTTAGGGTTATTGCAAATCTCATCAGCAAACTTGCAGCAGGCCCCCCCCCCTCCCTCACCCGCCCTTTCTGGTAGATTGTTCTCCAAAACCATAAATACATTAAAATTTTTTTGTTTAGTCAACCCTTGGTTCGGCTAGTACATTTTAAGATAGCTGTCAAACTGTTCTTTCTTTGGGCTGTAATCTATTTCAGAGCTACGAACAGACAGGACCGCCTATGAAACAGCCCAATGGTTTCCCAGCTAGAGCAGACACCCGGGCCATACCTCTACCCGTCCCTGCTCGTGAAAATCTGTCCAGTAGACCATGGTCAGTCAATACCAGCTTCTTTTCGCTTTTAAACGAATGCGTCCTTCAAAACATTTAAAGACTCTTTTTCTTCGACTTCTGTCCTTTGACTTCAATCTCTCCGTCTTGTCTTTCTCGTACCCTGTTTCACTTTTGCATGCTGCAATAACAGAACAGAACAAGATGTATTCTGTCAAGCAATTCTAGAAAGAAATCATGACATGTTGAAATCTTTTCTCCTTTTCAAAATTTAATTGTTTAATCATTTGGTTTATTTTGGCTCGTAAATTTAAAAGTTAAAAGGCACTGGCTCTGCAGATTTGGGGAGAATGTAATACAGTCTTTGATTACTGGCTAGAGCCTAAACATGGTGCAGGTAAATTGGTCATGATATGGTGATGTGTGAAAGGTAAAGGTAACATTGTGACCAGGTTTTGTGGCAAATACATTATTATGTAACCATGTGTTACAAGCTAATGCAAAGTGGCCAGATTTTCTCAATTTCATGGGACAGTTCAAGATTTCTGTACCATCACTAAATTAAAAGTATCCCAGGAATTAAGTCCTGTCCTGAAAATTCCTAAATTTGTTTGGGGGGGGGGGGGGTAGTGGGGAGGGAAACCCTTGAAAAAAAAAGTTTTTACTCTTTTGGCCCTCCATATTTAGAAACAGCTTGAACATTAACTGTGATTGTTTACAATAACAAATATTTATAGTTCAATCATGGCGCACAGATAAAAGCAACCTTGATCATTCAATAGTTTATAGCCCTGTAATTCACATGGAAAAACATATTATTAATGTATACACTTTATGGATAAATAATGTGACTCAGTGACCAAATTTCCTTCAGTTATGTTTGGCATTGGAATTAAATCTTGGTTTATACAATGCTTGTTCGTGAATGAATACCACCAAACACCGAGAAGCCCTCAATGTTTATCCAGTGTTGCTTTGCAAAAATGCTATGCACACTTGTCAAATTGCCATAAAAGGTTATACAAATGTATTGCTTTTTTCTTTTTTTTACAACAGAACCATAGTATTTTATAAAAAACAAACTTTCTGAGCCTTTAAACCAGCAACACTCATCTTGAACACTAAAGTATTCCCTAAGTTGGACCAAATGCTGATGCATAGAAATTATATCTTTTGTCTTTGATGAAAATCTCACTCATGGAAAACGATGCTTGTGATAGTCGACGTTAATAGCTCCGAATATTAAACAAACTGAAGTTGTTTTGTAGCTCTTTCCAGGGATAGTTTCAGATATTAAAGTTTATTTTTCATTTTCAAATGCTGTTCAGTTCTTTACATCTTTAATTGATCACCGACCATGACCTGTTGATGAAAAAAACTGCTATGGGTCCAGTTTGGGAAAAATAATTTCTACCCTCGACTCCCCTCCCCCAGGTACCAAGAAGGCATCGATAGAGATAGAGCTCGAGAAATCTTGGAGAATTCACCAACAGGTACTTTCATAATTCGATTTCGAGACAACAAGTACGCCCTGAGTCTGAAGTAAGTATACAATTTTTTTTTTCTTGTTTCGCTCTGCCAGTTACAGAGAGGGGGGATGAAGAAAGGGAAGTCCCCTAGTAACGTTGATACCGTCATAATTGATACTTCAGAATCTGAAACACAGATTTAAAAAAAAAAATACAAATCCAAATCCAAATCCAAAAAAGTCAGAAATCAAAATTCTCTGTAGCGAGACATCAGAACTTGGTTAAAAAATAAATGATGTATTTTGCTCTTTTTTTTTCATTTTACCTTTTGCTCTCTTGATGCCATCACAATGCAATACAACTTTTTTGTAACCATGGAAACTCCTTCATTTTAAAGTGTGTCTGCTCCTGGTCATTTCACAGATTCGATGGTGTGAAGCACATGAGGATCATTTCAACTCCTTCCCAGGGTTACTATCTCCAAGAAAGCACGACATTTAATACAATTGAGGTAACTTTATGTAATATAATAATAATAATAGTTGCTTTTTATATAGCGCTTTATACCAGCGATAGGTCTCAAAGCGCTTTACAGACGTTATAGTACCCCTGGTCAATGAATAACCTGTCCCAGAGACAATCCCTCCAGTCGGCAGCAGTTATATACTGCACCCAATGACAAGTTACCTCACAGGTATCCATTTAACCCCTGGGTGGAGAGAGGCAAGTGAGATAAAGCATCTTGCCCAAGGACACAACGTAATGAACTATAGGCAGGAATCGAACCAGCAATCCTTGGATCAACAGTCCGACGCCTTAGCCAATTGGCCACTACGCTCTCAAGCTCTGTCAAGTATTAACAGTAGAAAGTGTAGTTTCTATCCGTTTACCAGATTTAATTGGATTTGTCATTAATTTCTGGTTGTTGACATATTTATACATGTCGTTTACTGTCTTCTAACTTCTGATTAAGTGTCATATTTTGAATGAAATCGGCAGAGAATTGTTTGTGCCATTTGGGGTAAGATGTTCTGTCTGCAGCAGGCCATGCATAGTAAAGGCAGTATATCTGGGAAAAGCCTGATTTAGTGAGAGGGGGTGGGGGGAGGGGGGTAGAGACATTTATAGTTCTGTGAGAGGGGGCAATTGTGTCTAGCCATTTACCTGATATTGTTGGATTGTCATTAATAGTTACATAATCATTTGTTCTTTACTTTCACAGGCACTGGTGGAATACTACAAGCAGCATCCCCTCAATGAAGTATTTAACAATGTCAACACGGTTCTAGCCATTCCTTTTAGAAGCTTCGGTAAGTTCAGAATTTACATGATTGTGCAATTCTTGGTTTGTTGATATGTTAAAGTGGATTGCAACACTTTTGGCGGTCGAATAGAACCATTTTGCAACCAAGCACCCGTAATCATTTAAAATTTCTCATGGGGGGGGTGGGGGAGGGGTACTTCCTGCATACCCCTTCCCAGGCCACATTAATGTCAAACAGCATTAATTACTTCAGTGGTTGAGCTGTATTCTGCTTAGCAAAACAGTTACTATAGATCAGCTACTGCAGGGGTGGGCAAACTTCGGCCTGTGGGCCACATGCGGCCCGCCAGTGATATTTTTGCGGCCCGTGAGAGGAAAAAAGATCAATCTATTTTACATCATCACTAAAAACGAGCTAGCTGCTCAGAATTTATCGGCACTAATGATGCTGTCAGGTAGGCCTATTATCCCCATTAATCATCAACTGTACTGTATTGACATTATGTTTTTGTGAATACAGATTAAGCACACACACCAATTGCTTGAAAGTCATCGAAATCAAAGGTTTGAAATCGACAGCAGGTCATTGCTTAGGTCCGGCCCAGTCAATTTTTACACTCCTTATATCTGGCCCATTCATTCAAAAAGGTTGCCCACCCCTGAGCTACTGGATAGCTTAGGCAGAACAGACTTCTTGTAGAAAGTTTCAACATGTCAAACTTGATTTTCAATTTTCAGAAACAGATCAGATTCAGAACAAGAACTTCATTGCCCTTGCCCGGGCGCTTTATGATTTCTCAGCAAGAGACATTCGTGAACTGTCACTACAGAAGGGAGACTTAGTCCAGGTGACCATCAGGCCCCCGTCTGACCGTGGATGGTGGAAAGGAAGACTGCATAGCAAAGTTAGTCAGATCTATCTATCGTTCAAAAATATAATTTATCGTGAGATATTATTTATCTATTGTATAATAACTTCCGTCCAATGCCACCTGTTCCTCTTACCTGTCTTTCTTACTTTTTTTAGGAGGGATATTTCCCAGCCTCTTATGTAGAAGTCATCAACGGTCAATGAGAATACAGAATAACGGCAAACCAGCTGAAAGCGGTATTTATTCCTGGACTCGAGCAAACCAATTCTTTCAGATACCTTCCTTGTTTAATACATCGATTTCAACTTCAGCAGAATTGTGTAAATGTCGGCCACCAAGGATGGATGGATGTGATGGCAAGAGTTTTGCGATAAGGAAAATCACAGATGGTATTTAGTAGTGGATTGGATCACCACTTTACATCGAAGAACTGATGGGAATGATTCAAAGACACTAATTCTTTTTACTGGTTCTATTATTTACCTTGCAAAGCTCCAGTGGATCTGCCCATTCAGACTTGCAGAATTCATAACACTATTAATGTTTTGTAATAGAATGTTAAGAAAAGGTATTACTTATGCAGGGGATTGTAAATAATTTGCACCAAAATAACTACATATATTGTTTCAAGCAGTGCACAAGAAGAAGTCATATTACTATACTTTGATTCAAACAGTTGTAAAAACTATGTAACGAAATGTATAGAATAGTGTTAGATTCACCTGTGAAATTGGACTTTGGAACATTCTGCCTAGAGAATGTTCTATGATTATGATACTCATTTCCATGAACTCAAATACTTTGTACACAAATCTTTAAAGTTGTTACATGGTGTGAAGAAGACCTCATTCAAAGTACTGTCATGAAGGGGAAGGAGGGTCATGAAGGGGAAGGAAGGTCATGAAGGGTCTTTGTTGTTCCCAGGTGAAAGCAGTTTAATCAAATGTGAACTTTTATCTGAATGTTAAGTAACATTACTTAACCAGTACATAACATATACTGGGATACATATACTGGGAACCAGTACAGAACTGGGATTTAAGTTACATCCTTAAAAAAGTTATTCCAATGAAGGGAATGCCAGCCGCACGACTGGTATGGTTAAGCCGAGCATTTCTAGCATCTGTAAGTGGCAATGAGTATGTATCTCCTGCATCCATTGTGACCAATCATCTTGTAGTGTGTATACCACACAAAAACTTGTAAAATTGCACTTAATTATAATATAAATACAGCTCAAAAATTACTAACACAGCAAATATTTGTATCCAGATACCATTTTTATTATCCATTTCCCATTATAGTTGTCAAGATCATTAAAAGCATTTCATTACGTACACATGTGTCCGTACATAAATCCTTCCTTTATATGCACCTTTTTTCAATACTACAATCATCACTTGTAAATATCATCTCCTAGGTAAGATGTGTATAAAGAGAGATCTATTTGAAATGAGAAGAATCCCACTTTGGACTAATCATTCACTGCTGTCGAAAAAATTCAGGGTGGGAAGTTTGGGCTTCCATTTGATCTCGCTTGAACCTTTTGTTGAAAGTGAATTAATGCTATGATATATTTTTGTATAAAATAAATAAAATTGTATTATCGGTTGGTGCGATTTTTTAAATTAGTCTAGGCAAAATCAGCATTTGGAAATTTCCTAAGTTTTGCAGGGAATGAACCAATTCTTGAAAGTATGTAATGAGGATATGTATTTATCAACTTTTTTTTGTTCAAATAGTTGTATCATTTTGCAAGTGCCTGTATCTAGAACATATCACTCAATTTATGTGGACTCACATTTAATCCTTTTATTTTGATACTTGTGGAGTTTAAATATTAAATACAGTCAAATTATTGATTACATTCTTTCCTTATTTCAAGGTTACATATAAAAGTTCACTGGTCTCATTTCTTCACCGCAGACAGATGTGGGATTCTGGAGTCCATTTTCAAGTTTGCACAAAATCAATAATTGGTCGCTAACACCATCTTGCAATTAGACCCAACTTTAACGTCTCAATAAGTTAGTTGAATGCTCGATGATGGTATAATAGTGTGCCACTGGTTATTATATTCATGAAGTCCTCTGGAAATTTTTCAGGATCCAACTGGAGGGGAGAAAAATGAAAGAGGTTAATATTCAGTTTAAGCAGGACCTGTTAACTCCCCCTGCCCTCATCCCAAGGATTAATCGTTCAAACTACTTTATTAATGCCCAGAACCGACATCAGGGAATATAGTCAACAAGGCAATTCAGTAAGAAGGTTCAAATTGCGTGATATATGGATCCTCATCATTTGTCAGGGCTCTGGAAAGTTACTGCAACTATAACACACTCCTGATTTTTTTTCACCAATGCCAGACCAACAATCAAAATAAGTTGGAATGACAACTTCATCCCCAAATCTCAACGGACTACCGAATTAGTCTACTCGAGGTGCAAGAAATGAGCATCAAACAAGACCCCATTCAATATAACAACAGGCACCCAAGTACACATATCTATGAAAAGAAAATGTAATAGATGTAATACCTGAATCAATGGCCACTAATTTTAATTTTCTATGAAGTCCTCTTGAAGTTTATCAGGATCCAACTAGAGGGAAAAAAATTGGAAGAGGTTAATATTCCATTTTAAGCAGATATGTAAATACAAGGCATACCAAACGATTGTAACCCTTGGGACCTATAAAACCCCCCTGCCTCCTTCAAACAACTTTATTAATGCCCAGAACTGACATCAGGGAATATGATCATCAAGAGTATCAACTCCTAATAACTTAAATGGCTAATAATTAAGTTTCTTAACTCAGAAAACAGAAATCCACTCATGCTATTAACCATAGCCTAGTGCATCACCACATGTGGGAACAGGCAAGCTTCCCATCATGTGTGAAAAGTGATAAAATTATGCCAGGTCTCTGCTTCTAAACTTGACAAAGATGGGCATTCTCAGAAATTCTTTGTATTTGGTTCGATTCATTAATGGCAATTTTCCTCAACAGTAATCAGTAGAGGGAGCCAGATTTCATCATAGAATACCACAAAGTCTCGTCATTTAAAAAAACCTCAGTGTCAGGAAGTCTATAAATGTTACTTTTAATTAACCACATTTAGTGGGAATCATCTTTCACCATGGCCTTTAAGAAGTTATTTACTAAGATCATGAACTATTACAAGCCATGTTCACAAAGCCATGTTGCTTGCTTTTAACTAACCTTCCTTAACGCCATTTCGAAATTCCATCTTGGTGCAATGCTTTCAAAGAAATTGCCACAGGTGTGCAAGTTAAGGGCGGAGAATCATCTGAGGGAAAAGAACACAAAACAATATTTATCTTTATTGCAGTGTTTACATACACCTGCACTGAGTGCATTTATGGATTAGAATGACGGGACCTGAGCAATTGTTAAGAAAGGAGAGACATGGAAATGAGGCACAAGACCATAAATATTCCTAACGGATCCTTATTGTTTAACAAAGTGGTCTCTCAAAGCATTAGTAAACCATTTATCCATATGACACTCCACTGACTCTGACTTAGTAGAAGACATGGAAATGAGGTACCTAGTGAAGACCGTAAATAATCCTAACCTTTCCTTATTGTTTAACAAAGTGGTCTAGCAAAGCAGAAGTAAACCATTTATTCATATGAAATTCCACTGACTCAGACATCATTAAACCATCATTGAAGGCAAAAACCCTCTCTGGTGGAATCTGCAGATGATAAATAACATCATCATCGTCAGTGAAATTCAAGATCTAATGAGTGAAACTGCCCCAAATAATACTACAATAAACAAAGCTTCCACCAAAATACAAAACAAGGTAGCTGTCATAGCCATTAACTTTGCTTCTTGCCCTCCTCTTCGTGGTTCTGTTTTTCTTACCTTTGCAAACTGCTCCATACCAAAAAACTCTACTATGGACATCACCATCATACCTGCAAAAAGGAAAATCAGCTCTACACTATCAAATAAAATTCAAATCAGATATATGGTATTCAACTGGTTTGAAACTGACATCCTTGTATCAGTGATATCACTTGCCATCTTAAACCAAGTAACATTTACATTTCAGCCTGCTTGTAAAACTTTCATCAATGTCAAAGTCCAAAGCTCAGACATCCAAGGAAGGTACTTTCACCCTCATAGAGGAACTTATTCCTCTCTGGTGAAAAGGGAATCAATATCATCATAGCTGAGGACATTGTCATTGTAACCCCAATGCCCCCCCCTCCCCACAAAGCAAGTACAAAAACATGTACCCTAACTAGCGACAAACAACCTATTTGACTATAACACTAGCAATTATATTTTGGCTAAAATAAAATGTACTCACAAATATAATCTGGTTACTTAGGTCGAGACCATCTCCCATCGGTTGTAGACTTAACCAGGCGCATCCTCCCTACCAGACTTGCCTGTGAAAATAATAAAATGATATTATTTTGAAATCAGTCACTAAATAAAAAGTTCAATCTAAGCCAACATCCTCTTCACTTGGCAAAAATCTCATAATACGGCCCTTAAATATTCTTAAAATACCGAAATGATAACTCCAGCATGGAGGAGAAATTCCAAAACTTGCAGTTTACTAAAAAATTTAATCAAGATGGGGGAGTAAAGGAGTGGAGGTAGGTGGAAAATGGGGTCAAGTAGGAGTATCTGTAAGTAACATTTTGAAAGCTCTCAGAAACCATATATAAATAATCAGGGTTACTCATACGGTAATTCCAGCTTAAATATGGTGAATCATCATGGAGCAATATTTGAATCAGTTAGTCAGATTCCATTCCCTGTGTTTGCGCCTCTCTTGAACAGCTGCAGGATTTATGCAAAGCAAATTAGCAGTGACTTCTTTACCACAAAGGCATGTAAGCAACAACTTAGTAGATGAGCTGGTGGGTAGGTAGGTGGGGGTATTTGGTTCACAAATCGATGAAAGAAACTAGAAAGTTGATGAAGAGACCTACTTCTTGTAATTTCCTTATAAAATGAACTTACCTCCATTGATCTCCAACTGGACCTGGTTGTACAAAAAAATTAGAAAGACTTATTACAAATTGGTTATACAATATTATGTTAAAATATTACGTATTGTTTAAGAAAATTTCACAATCTTGTCACAAATACGAACGCCACTTTTGCTGTCCAGTCACTGATTTTTGAAATATCAATACACTTACAGACTTGGATCACGCAAGTCCTACAACCAAAGATTTCAAAATATCCTAAAAATTCTAGAAATACCAAAATGATAACTCTAGCATGGAAAATTTCTGAAACTTGGCAGTATACTAAAGTTTGAAATCAAGGGGGGGGGGTAAAGGAGTGGGGTGTGGGTGGAAACAGGTGTAAGTAGGCAACAGAGTATCTGTAAGTGACATTTTGAAAGCTCTCAGAGACCATATATATATAATCAGGGTTACTCATACGGTAATTCCAGCTTAAATATGGTGTATCATCATCTGAATCAGTCAGTCTGTCTTGCCCCATACCCTGTATTTGAGCCTCTTGAACAGCTGCAGTAATTTATTCAAAGCAAATTGGCAGCGACTTATTTACTAAGAAGGCATGTAAGCAACAGCTAACATAGTCAAAAGAGCTGGTGGGTGGTTGGTAGGAGGGGGTTAATTGGTTCAGAAATCGAAGATAGAAACTAAAACGTTGATAAAGAGACATACTTCTTGTAATTTGCTACAAAATGAACTTACCTCGTTCATCACATCCATCTCAAACTGGACCTGGTTGTTCAAAAAAAAATCAGGTTATTAGCAAGAACCACTATAAAAAAATACAATATTATGTTTAAATATTACGTATTGTTTAAGAATTTTCTCTTTAAGAATTTTAATTTCACAAATGCTTGTCAAAATATCACTTTTGCTGTCCAGTAATTCATTTTTCAAATATCAATACATCTTACAGTCATCTTGAAAGTCCAAGAACCAATGCTGACTAGTTAATTACAGCCTGCGATCAGGTTATTTCCATTTCAACCAATAAAACTTGTCTCATATCACAACAAACAGACTTGAACCAGTACGGCACAGTACCACCAAGCCCTTCTTGCATGTCATGAGTTTAATCTGGCACCTGGTGAACACACGAGATACCACCAAAAGATATCCCAGTTGCTTTTGTAGTGCTTACCACATAATATAGTAGAAAGTTATTTACCTTCATTGCCTTCCATCCAGCCAGGCACCAAAAAAAACTCACAACGGATCATCTTAACAACGTAGGGATTCTGCAAGACAATAGAATATTGACAAATGCTTTAATGAAAATGATAACTTTCTTAAGTTTCAATATCAGCTTCCTCAAACAAGGCTCAAGGTTGCAAGCAATAATTGAAAGAAACACAACTTAATGGATACACCTGATTATTAAGTTGCTTTTTTACAGCCTGCGATCAGGTAATTTCCATTTCAACCGATAAAACTTGTCTCATATCACAACAAGCAGACTTGAACCAGTACGGCACAGTACCACCAAGCCCTTCTTGCATGTCATGAGTTTGATCTGGCACCTGGTGAACACACGAGATACCACCAAAAGATATCCCAGTTGCTTTTATAGTGCTTACCACTAAATCAATAGAAAGTTATATACCTTCAATCCAGCATGGCACCAAGAAAAACCACCCAATGGATCCATCTTGACAATGTAAGGATTCTGGAAAAGACAATAGAATATTGACAAATGCTTTAAAATGAACATGAAAATGAACAATGAAGTTTCATTATCAGCTTCCTCAAACAAGGCTCAAGGTTGCAAGCAATAATTGAAAGAAACACAAAAATACTGTCCTACTGCCCTCAACATTTACAACTACTCCACCCTCTTAGTAACCCTCCCCCCTCTCCCCTCCAGCCCAAAGACAAACCATACAAAACAAGGAGCCTTTTTTTTTAAACCAAAGTTGTACGATCCATATTACGACAGATAAGCATTTAAAACTGCAAATCTGCCCTGCATGGATCAGTTAATCTCGCACTTAATGAACACAGAAATTCTATTATAGTGAAAATTCCTGCTCTCATCAGGGCTAGTATTACCAACAGGTTTAAACATTTAATTTTTTGCTTCCCAAGTGAAACTGCCTGTACCTTCGACCAAAACTGTCAAGTTTTATAAATGACATTTTTATTGTTTGTAAGCACTAATGATTACGAAGGATTCCAACTTACCAAGGTGCTGTTACTCTGTCAAAATGCCTTTTAACATGTGCCACAGCTTTAAAGCTTGTTATATCCAATCTACCAAGAAAAAAATAAATGAATCGCAAGTTAAAACAGTCTTATCTGATATAACAGATCACTTTGATTTTAAAGCAAGAGAATGGGCTTCAAGCTAAAAACCAAATTGAAAACCCTGCAAAAGGAAACCAGTGAAATCAGTGAATTGCATTGTTATACTCTAACATGAAAAACAACACCGACATTTCATGGTGAACTTTAAGACAAATCTTTTTATTCAGGTCACTACTGCTGTCAAAGACCACAGAATAAAATCCTAGTATGGTTGACATGACAATCAGCCACAAGGCTAGGCTAATTACATCTGCTACAGTATCAGCAAAAATAAAGGAATTTTTTGGTCCAAATATCAGACAAAACTGACAGAAGACATTTCTACTAATTCATTAATTACCAAATAATTATAGACAAAAGTATGCACATGATCAGCTCAGATTGTGTTTGGCTTATGAGGAGAGCGACCTCCTCAAAGAGTTTTATCAGCATCTAGCGATAAGACGGGGAAAGAAGATCTTCAGATCTGAATCATCATTGCCGATCTGTGCTCACAAAGTCATTTTTTCCCCGCTAGGACCTTGAAAAATGCTACTTTTATATTCCATTCAAGTGCCTAAACATTGTACAAATTCCAAATTTTAAGTAACAGATTTTTTTAGTACAAATAGGTCTCTGCTACCATCGATAGGATCATGAAACAGGCCACTTGTCTCTCTCCATTGTAATACACATGATGATAAATACCGACTGACAGCTGTTACATTTAAACCATCTGACATTCTTAAACTGTGATGCAACATATCAAAACACTTTCTCTTCTCTGCAAATAAGTTTGGTCCACTATAACCCAAGAAGACAAGTCATCACATCAATTGATGCAGGTTGAGCCATTATGTTACTTACCATGAAGCAAGGACAGCATAGGTTTCATGAGGCCGCATCTCCAAGTTCTGAAATGAGAAATAGAAATAAATACATGAAATGCTTGAACAGATTGACCAGTGCTTGAATACTTGCATCAACTAAACTTATCAACTTTGAGGGGTAAACGACTGCATATCAGTACTTTAGGGACAAATCAAGGGATCATTTGTGTCAATCTAAAACAGTAATATTGCTATGCAGGAAACATCAAAATACTTTTACCTCTGGGGGGTGGGAAAGAAGAAACTTCCCATGTATAATATAGTTTATTTTTTTTGTAGGGATACACAGCATAAAAAGTGGCATGAACAATGCCGACCTCACATCTAAACATAATGCGAGAACAAGATTATAAGAACGTTATGGCTATCAATGTGATATGGATCAGACAGCACCAGTTATGATCAGCTCAGATTGTGTTTGGCTTATGAGGAGAGCGACCTCCTCAAAGAGTTTTATCAGCATCTAGCGATAAGACGGGGAAAGAAGATCTTCAGATCTGAATCATCATTGCCGATCTGTGCTTCATTTCACATCTCACTAAAACTACAGGTTTCATTATGAATTTGCCTATTGTAGACACGACTCGCTTCATACTTTAGCTCAAAATATAATGTACCCCACTCTAAAGCATTTTCAACTGGTTATTGTCGTTCATGTTGGCATTGTGAAAATCAATGTCATTTTCTCTATAACAAAGAAAAGTTGGCTGCCAATTCCCAAAGACCATCAGTCCAACTCACCCAAAACCAAAGTCAGCCGGGAACTGGTCCAAGATTTGTGCAAACCATCTGGAATAGAAACAAAAATTGAAAACCTTAGCGACAATAGCAAATTTAAAATATATTCAAGAGGAACAAGCTGTATTCTCATTTTGTAATTTAAATGCTTGCCTACAATTGATTTCTGACAAACCCAAAAATAATATCAAGTTGAATTTCCAAACATTCCCATAGCAATTTTTACTACCAGCATGTTGATTTATTACTCCATGTTGGATTGTAAGATTTTATGCATCAGAGTTGGTTGCACTATCATCCAATTTATGTTAAATCAGATTGCAATTTGACTTGTTTAAACTAAATTGATGCTGCTCCCATCAGAACATTAAAAGCAGTTTATCAGCAAAAGTCCCTTAGGGCTTATTCTGATCTGATGCCAGCTGCTTGAATAATCATCATAAAGGAGGAGCCATCAATTTCATCTTCCATCAAACCCCCCCCCCCTCAGTCCACAAACTGTCGAGTATGATCCAAAGTGGGTCACTATAGTTTTTGACAAGTCCAGGGTATTTCCTGTAAGGGCAAAACTTACGGAACTGCAACAATGCTGCGATGTGGTCAATTTCATCTGCAGATCCCCGTCTTAAAATGTCACAATTGAAGCCATCTTAAATAGTTCATTAACCAACTCATTTCATTTGAGACAGTTGCAACTCTTACCTTCAAACGTGAGTCTTCGGATACATCTTATTTCCATGTATGTGTACTTGTAACCTGTCATGAGAAAAGATATACAAAGTTACACTAACTGATGACCATGGTTGTGCATTTTTTTTTCTTGAAATGTAAAATAAGTAGATAAATAAGTATCACACATCTGTATGACTGAAAGTAGTCTTGTTCAATTTTTAAGAAAAGTTATGAAGCAACAATTCTAAGTGACAAATTGAGAAGAACATGGACGATGCCCCGTCGAAATGATGGATGGCAGTGAGAACCGAAGCCAAGGTTGTTGGAGAGAAACATCAATCGTCACACAATCATGATACGTCTAGTTTGATGCTATTGCAGGCCTATATAAGATGCTCTTGTATTATCTGATCAATCAAGAAACCTCCCAAACATAAAACATGCCTACTTGATACTCCCCGAAACAAGGTATTGGATTGCAGTTGAAACTATTTAAAATTATTTTGTAACAAAGGCTGTGAACACATTAAATAATACCTAAAATGCATTCCGAAAATCTATGGAAACCCCCTCTTGACATGAAAAGTTACTTGGTAGTGGAACAGGGAAGGGGAGATCACTTTTCATGTCCCTTAGTCTCTCAGTGGCATTTATAAGTGACATCAGTATTTTCAGATAGCAAATACTCAAAGCCTTCATCATTGAAACAGGAACATCGCAGAGACTAAGACACCACTTTTCTCCAGACCTTGCAGTCAAGCAAAAGCTGTTCAGTTTATAGAAGCATGCAATGTTTCATAATTCATACTCTCTGAGAACCTGCTCTAATTCTTATCTTGAAAAAAACAAAATGTCCTACCTCTTTCTTGTTGATTCCTCCTCCCAATGCTGGATATCATGGACTAGACCTTCCTGCAACAACATAATATAAAAACAGTTACAATGCATCCAATTTTGCAAGTGGTGCAGTTTCAATTCAATTACTTTAAAATGCTCTTAAAAAAAAAAAAAAGTATCCCTAAAATGTCTCAAATGCCATTTAATTTTATACTATTCCCCATTCCTTCTATAAAAATATTAGTTTTTCTTTAAGCAGCCCCCCACAATGATATATAAGAGACCAGTGGTGAACATCAGATAGAGCTAATTGCTGTCAACATCGAATGCCAAACTGCAAAAATGGCTTCAGCAACGGATGAGTGAATCATCATTTGTTCACAACTCCTAACTTAATAAGGAAATCTTGTTCTGCACTTTGCTAGAAAATATCTCTTGTGAAATTATCATCTTTGTGAAGGATATGCTAAAGAAACGTTTTCTTATTTCTTTTAAATGAAATTCACTTGCTATCAGAGAAACTCTTACAGTTAAGGGAACAGCGACCAGGTGTGTAATTTGGAGACAAAATACTTACCATTTGAATACGGAAAGCTAGCTAGCTTGCTCTTCCAACTTTTCCAGTGATCAACAGTTGTATCTATATAAAAGCAGTAATAGTAAAAGCATGAAGGAATGTTCAAATATCCAAATAGTCAAAAAAGCAAAGAAGTCTTCTGCGGAATTTATCATGAAAGTGATATATAAATATTTGTCGTAAGTGGACAAACACTAAGACATGTTTAACTTATTGAGATTCTAATGAGATTCTAACTAATTGACCCATCTCTTAATGAGATTCTAACTAATTGACCCATCTCTTAATGAGATTCTTGTACAGGTATCTCTTTGCAGTGTCCAATCATAAACCATTTATTTGTCAAGTATCGTGTCCTCAGAGTTGGTGGATCTTGAATCATCCGAATCATATGGATCACTCGATTTTTTTTATCATCATCGGATACGAATAACCTGAAAATGATTCAACTACAATGGGTTAATTGCAGTGCACATGATACATCTGGCTGTGATCTGCTTGTATAGAACAAGACAATGTAACAAACCAGAAAAATATTACAATTGATGGTCCATTAGGCACATTTAAACATGAATTGATTGATCAATTGGTGATTGTCCATATGAAACATTTAAACATAAATTGATCGATCAAATACTGATAGTCAATCAGGCACATTTAAACATGCATTGATTGATCAATTGCCAATGGTCCATCAAGAAGACCTAAACATGCACTGATTGATACATTAAGCTTCTACAAAAGAGACTTGATTGCTTGATGCCTTTTGGTACTTACCGTTTGCTGTCCTCATTAAAAGCGATGCATTATATCTCTCAAGATCCAGTGCCTATACAGAAATAGAAACAGGAATTTAATTGACTGGTCGCTTACACATCCATCGATTGAAACAATGCACCTGAAGAATATTCATTAAGTATCGTTCCCTCAGAGTTGGTGGATATTGAATCATCCTATTCATATGGATCACTCGTGTTGTTTATCTCATCATCGGATACGATACATGCCTTTGAAATATGCCTGGATAACCACATGGATCATGTGCCAAAAGAAACATACACTGTGGTCTGCCAGGCTTATAAAAACAAATGTAACAAATGCCAACTTTACTTGGATTCCTCAAACTGATACAGCATCCCTGTCAATGTAACAATTCTCCTTCTCAGGATGATTGCAGGTGTTGGGCCCTGCAGAACCCAACCCTGCACCTGCTACCAACTCATCCCTACCTCCACTCAGTAACACCCCTTATCACCCTGGTCTGACAATAATCATTTTACATCATCAATCTTAGAAATCTTCATTAGATATAGCCATCAACTTACAATAAGAGTTTTCACCGCTTCTAGCTCAAAACCACTTCTATTTACAGTTCCGCTGGTATTCATAGATCCTGCATTCCTCGATATAACTGTGGAATTGTGAATGAAGAAAATAATTATTTGAAAATAACAGGGAAGATAGCAGGGAAGACAACTACTATGTACCCATTGGGAAACAAACTTATGCATCCATTTTCACCAATTGTGGGTAAATGCTTTGTCCTTAAATATAAAGCTTTAGCTTAGGACCCCTTTAAAGTTCCTCCCTACATATAACTAGATGTGCAGATGAATGATACCTTCTCTCCAAGGGAGACCACTGCATCAATCAATGAAGCTAATAACCTCAGATAGGAGCGAAAGACCATCAATTGTTATCAGCAAAAGTTTGCAATATCATCATAGGTTAGAGATACAGTGTTAGTAGCGGAAGCTACTGAAGGTTACACATGCACATCAGTGGTTAAAAAATAAGCTTGGCAGTTGACCCAGGTTATGAAGTCAAAAAGACTTCAGACCAACAGAAAGTTAAACACTTGCACGGTTTAGAGCACTTACAAAGAGAAAAAATACTTTTGCCAGGATGGGATTAGAACTAACAGTCTTAGATACTTAATTAGATAATTACTTCATAGTCTTAGCATGTTAAAAAATTAAAAGCATAAAACATTTGAATAAGTTATATTAATGGTTATGTCGGATAATATATTTCACCTATATTAATGGTTATGTCGGATAACATATTTCACCTCGGGTCCAACTCAGCACCTAGCATTAACTAATAATGTAATTGTCCAAGGACATTTATGTCAAGGTTAAGAGTTCAGCCATTTCATATGGTCATGTTCTCGGCACCTTACGTTTCAGTATTCAGTGACATGCATATCGCAGCTGGTGTATTACAAGCTAAATAAGCAAGTATGGAGTTGGTTACATGTTGTTTTTATACCACAATGAAATTGTTAAGAGATATGCAGGAGTTAAAAAACAAACAATACCTTAACGTGCCAAATCGGGAATTGGTTCCATTCGAAGGACATCTGAAGAATAAAAGAAGAGAGAAAATGATAGTAACTTTGTAAATGTTGCAAATGAAACATTGCCTGATGTAAACCTGCCAATTTTTTCCATCAGGCCAGTCAATGTGAAATGCATATTGCTAGAGCTTCACAGTGACACTTTGGAAAGGGACATAAGGAATAATGCCTTCTGCTAAATAGGTTAGAAATGGTGCCCAGGTTAGAAATGGTGAACTACTGCCAATTAACTATCATGCAACAATATAATATACTTTTTGTTACGATTGGCAAGTTGTGTCCTACAGTATCATATTTTATTACGAAATGAAGCTAAAACAGTCTCAGAATTTGCTTACATCTCCCTCATGATTAATATCGGACGGAGAAGGGTTGGAAGCATTCATCACGGACTGCCAGGACAAGGAACAGAGCTTGAATATAGACAAACTAAAGCATAGTTAGACGGTACTTACCTCTCAAGATGGATCAAATTACCCCCATCATCATTCAGTGACATCTAAAGAAAATGACAAATTATTTTAAATATAAAATCTTCTGGGAAATGACAAAATTTATCTTATCTACTACCATGCGCAACTATTAACAAGACACTCGAAAAAAAGGGTGAAAGTCACGTCCAAGGTATGAATCTTTCCTCAGAAATCAATAGTTGGAATGTAACAGCAGTTCATGTAGAGTACTTTAGCTGTATTAAAATATGCAAATTAGGTTAACCATGAATGTGTGATAGTTTTAGGCCAACTAGTTAGCACCTCATAGGAAGAGGAACAGCCATTTTTTATTCAAGATATTAAATCCTCTGCACCAACATTTACAACATAACATTAACCTTAAACCAGAAAGCAAGTTGACCAATGAGAACTCAGATATTGCAAGTCATCTTCAAAACTGCCATATGCAGTTCAGAAACTCTAGTCTGTATTGCAAGTCATCATTGCTCCAAGGCCAATTATGAATTTAAATCACAAAAACATGTAGACTATGAAGAAATAAAATAAAAGCATCAACCTTTTTCATCATGGACTGCCGGGACAAGGAACAGAGCTTGAATGCAAGACAAACTAAAGCATAGTTAGACAGTACTTACCTCTCAAGATGGATCAAATTACCCTGTCATCATTTCAGTGGCATCTAAAGAAAATGACAAATTATTTTAAATATAAAATCTTCTGGGAAATGACAAAATTTATCTTATCTACTACCATGCGCAACTATTAACAAGACCCTCGAGAAAAGGTGAAAGTCACGTCCAAGGTATGAATCTTTCCCTCATAAATCAATAGTTGGAATGTAACAACAGTTCATGTAGAGTACTTAGCTAAATTATAATATGCAAATTAGGCCAACTAGTTAGCACCTAATAGGAAGAGGAACAACCATTTGTTCTTCAAGATAATAAATCCTCTACACCAACATTTACCATGAACCAGAAAGCAAGTTGACCAATGAGAACTCAGATATTGCAAGTCATCTTCAAAACTGCCATATGCAGTTCAGAAACTCTAGTCTGTATTGCAAGTCATCATTGTTCCAAGGCCAATTGTGAACTTAAATCTTTAACTTGTAGACTATGAATAAATGAAATAAAAGGATAATGAAGAAATAAAATAAAAGCATCGACCATTTACTCACCAACTGTGGCTCAAGAATCCACGGAAAACTGCAAGGAAGTGAAAAAAAGGCATTTCAATGTTACTTCAATGTTAAACATGTCATATCAATGTTAAACATGTAATGTTCTGAATATGTCTCTATGACCCAAATCAACTGCTTCTTAAGGAACATTGAGCACCTTTAATGGAAACAGCTAGAAGCTGGAAACACTTTCAACAAGATAGGGATAGTCTTACTCTTGCTTCAGCGATCTTGGTGTATTGCGAGTCATCATACAGCCGTGCTGCTCAAGAGTAGCAAATCACTCATCATTAACAAGAGTAAACACCATCTCAATGCCAATTAGCATAGTACTTACAATGATAAACACCATTAGCTCCATACATGGTTCTAACGATTCCAACTATATGGACAATGCCATCAGCACTCATGGTACCCACAATGCACAACACAATGTACCTACTAAGGACAACACCATAAATAAGCAGAATTTTTACAAATCTGTGGATAATAATTACCTGTTAAGTGATTTATCGGTCTCCAAATGATGGATCTAGAAAGAATCAAAATATTATTGTTAGGCTATATGGAAAACTTGAAACTTCTAATCAGTTCAAAATTAAAATGAGTATGCAACTACCATACAAAGAATACTACCCATTATAGTAATTTATTCATTATGATGCATATGCTAGCTCCTCACCTTCCCTATTCCCAAAAGATTTTGACAGCAGATGACTTATTTGTGGCATAATTAAACACAAACCATGGGATGTGGTGGGGGTGGTTTGGGAGGAACTGGGTAATGCAGAGAGATACAGACTTGGTTTACTCTTGCTTCAGCGATCTTGGTGAATTGCGAGTCATCATACAGCCATGCTGATCAAGAGTAGCAAATAACTCATCATTAACAAGATTAAACCCGTCTGTATCTTCTCCGAGTGACACTTTTCGTCCCTGTCCCAATGAATCTTGGAATTGCGCCTTCCCTCTTCACTTGCTATGTAAACAACCAGCTACTGTCCCCACCACCACCCACACATCGACTACTAGGTTACACAGCCCTACCATCTTGGGTACCAATTAAGTATTGCATGGATACCTACAAGCAAGCTCAACATATATTATCCACATCTGGTGGCTTAAGTAACAAGGAAACTCCTTGGAGCCCCATTCTAGTTATCTCTACTTAAAGACACCAAGAGGAAACAAATAAACTTTCTCCAGTGCAGCAAAAAGTTGCCTACCTTTGAATATCCTCACATCTATGCACTCTTGAACAGCTTATTACAAAGGTGGCCTGGAAAGTCTTCTTCTTATAAACCTGTAAGAAATGAAAGCAAAAATTGGCTCAAAATCTGCAGAGAAGTAGAGTTAAGGGCTCGTGCATCAGACTTCAATCATTTACGGAATAAAGCTGCAGCAAGATTGGTGTGGATCAGGCTAGATTTTAACAGCACCGGCATAAATGCCCTAAGTCCCGTCTTGAATTTAGGAGTCATCATTTCCACACCCTTGCTATCTAGAGTATCATTACAGACAATCTATCTAATATATACAGAGCTTCTAGAACTACTCTGCAAGTAGATTAAGAAATTCCATGGGCTTGAGGCTTTTCATATCATGCTTATTAATGAATGATTCTCTCTCCGGGCCTGGAATTGATTTTTAAACTGGCCTTTGTTTTCTTGATGACTTGTATAACAAGCTTCTAATCACTTCACAAAGATGATACAAACATACACCACATGATTTGTACCTAATACCAGACAATAATATTAATGCCAGTACATACAACAGAATATAGTCTGTTCTTTAATCTTCCCTAATTCCTCCCACCCCTTTTAGGCATCTCTCATTACCCCCCCCCCCCCACTTTGAAAAATTTTAATTAC
>JAIPMN010001191.1:0-10919 GCA_020650975.1 Apostichopus californicus | reverse complement strand
AACAGCAATAACGAAGGTACCCGCCCAACGCGATACTACCCTGTTCGTAATTTATTACCCGAATCCTACGCAAAGTGTGATTTAAAAAAAAAAAAATTTGCAAACCGAAAGTTAGGCAGATTTCCCATTGACTTAGTGTGGTGTTATGCTACCATGTGGTCGAAGATAACAGCAATAACGAAGGTACCCGCCTGACGCGACACTACCCGGTTCCTAATTTATTACCCGAATCCTACGCAAAGTGTGATTTAAGAAAAAAAAATGCAAACCGATGGTTAGGCAGATTTCCCATTGACTAAGTGTGGTGTTAGGCTAACATGTGGTCGAAAATAACAGCAATAACGAAAGTATTCCATGGATATCTTATAACTGCGTCACAATTTCAGCTACTTAACAGACATGGCTAGGCTAGATTACCCATTGACTTAGTGTGGTGTTAGGCAACCATGTGGTCGAACGTAACAGCAACAATGAAAGTATTCCATGGATATCTTATAACTGCGTCACAATTTTAGCGAATAAACAGATGGTTAGGCTTAGCTAGATTTCCCATTGACTGAGTGTGGTGTTAGGCTACCATGTGGAAGATATTATTTATTCATTGGTTTATTTCATAGAAGGAAAGGCTGACAAGTAATTTTACGAGATGTTTATGGATTATACGGGATATATAAAAAAAAATTATCGCTAGTGGCTTTTTACTAATCGTTTATTCCAAATGCGATCAAATTGCGCGGCTAATGCGAACCCTGGGCCTGCATAATAGATAGTAGTAGTAACAACTGTTTAAGAGCTAAATTTAAGAGCTAAATATTTATATGGTCTGATCCAATAGACGTGGAGATCAAGCATAAGCAGCGGCGGCAGTGCGATGTTAGTAGTAATGTTAATTATATGAAGCAAATAGAAATTATTGAGTAAGGTATTATACCTTATCTTACACCTACGTATTTGAACATGAAAACATTGTCAGTAGAGATTATAATTCATTTATTATAGCATCCAATATGTAATTTCTTGAGAATCGTGATACACGAGGTAAAACAAATTTTTTCCGGGTACCCGGATACCCACCTAGCTGGGAGAAAAAAAATACAAGTACACGGGTGTGCGAAAATGATCTCGCGACGAACCGATATATTTTTAGCTAGCTAGGTGGTGTCTGAGCGAACGTAGAACCAAGCTGTTATATTATAACAAAAGGATTGGCAGTCAGAGTTTTTTCAGTGATTTATTTCACAGTATTGTATCTTTCTAAATGTGCGGCGCCCGTTGACTGTGCAGTACATGTGGAGGGGGATTTTAGCGGTATTTGCATTTTTTTCGCCCTCGTGATTTCTTTTCTGGGGCGATTTTTCAACTTCGTAGGGCGAATCGCCCTTCGCCCCGTCTATTTTGAGCCCTGTTTTGAACAGTTATGAACTGGATTTCCCCTAGTCTCAAACAGATTGTTTCTGTACAATCAATCCCGGACCCAGGGATGGAACCGGATTTGTTACCCGGCGAGGATGTTCTGGACTGGAGGGTCGGTCAACCTTTACGGCCTTGATTTTGGAGTTTCCGAGGGAGGTTACTCCCGCTTCCCGGAAGAAGAGGCGCCTACATCGGGGGGAGTGTTGCTCCAGTGGCTAACAGAACGAGCTGCGAATATCTTCTGGAGGCACCTAGGGTTTGAGGAACCGGAACCGCAGCCACAACGCCCTGCTCGTGTTTCCAAACGTACGACGACAGGGGAAGCCTCAACCCGCCCCGAATCCACCAAGCCGGTAGATGCTTCCTGTTACAACAGATTCAAGTCACTGGGAAAGGCGATGGTGGACGGCATTTCCAGCAAATGCAGAACAGACTGTTAGAGTCCCAGAGGAGGCCTGGAAGGATTTAAATGTCCAAACATCGTCCAGGATGCCAAGGTTAAGCTACAGGCAGACCAGCGCCCCTCCTCTTCCCAGATCTTCAGGAACCATTGCCAAGTAAGCTGGAGGACTTACAAGTCGAAGTCGACATGGCAGCCCATGCGGGCATGAAGTTCACCTCTGTGCTTATGTTGATGAGGGAAGTCCTCATGTAACTCCTGCTCATGCTGAGCCCACTCGTTCTGCTAGCCTATGACCAGTTTGCAAGGGTAGCGATTCGGTCGATAAGAGCCCGACGCGAGAATGTCGTCTCAGTTGGCCCTCAGTGGAGTCCAAACTCTGGATGCTTCCCTTCCGTCCCTCGGTGACGATCTCTTTGCCGGAAGCTTCCAACAAAAGCTGCCAAGTCGGAGTTCTGGTCTTCCGAAAGATTTAAGGCGAAACCACTTCGGCCAGAGATAGCAGACTCCCAGAGGCAGAGCTCGGCCCTTCAGAGCACCAGGAAGAGGCGCCCCACTGGGCAAGAGTCGAGGAACTTTCCAAAGACCTTCACATCCGTGGATATCGAGAGGGCCAAACAGATCCCCAGCACCTACGACCCGACGTGACAACGACCGCTCCTCCAGACTGTCATTCGCCGCTCGGCCCTAGGGATGCCCACCTCACCCAGAAAAACCGCTGGTGGGGGGGGACTTTCAAACTTTTCCCACGAATGGGAATCTATCACCAGGGACAAGTGGGTGTTGGATACTATCGCACACGGTTACAAAATAGAATTCACCTCCAGCACAACACCCACACACCCCGTCCAAATATCGGCGCTCGAGGAGGAGATTGCGGCCCTGCTGGCCAAGCAGGCAATTGTAGAGCTGCCGCAAGGGACTGGACCTCTCTTCCGGTCGTCGTTCTTTTTTACCACAAAACGGGACGGAACATGGCGTCCCATGCTAAACCTCAAACCCCTCAACCAAAACTATGTCAGGCGTTAACATTCATTATGAATCGCTAACGTTAAACCTAACCTATTGTTAGCTAGGCCTAGCCCTGTTTTTGTTAGTAGTGATAGCCCACTTCAGACTACCGAACGTCTGTTAAGACAACGACACGTATTTGAATATTGCAAAGAAAATAGGCCAGACCTTTCTACATCACAATCCTCAAAACAACCTTTCCCTTCAAATATGTCATTCAGTGATGTTAGATTCCCTTCTGCTACTTTTTCTTTGACAACGCATACATTCTTTCTGTCCTAGTGTGAAATATTTTGACACTGCGGTTGTTATGGGAAAGCCCGTGCGAGTTTAGCATGTCGATTTCTGTTACTGAATTCAACCAGGCAATGTGGTAACAAGTTAGCGAATGATATTTTCACAGCCGGCTAACCAGGTTCGAGTTGGCTGCAGGGGGTTGTGGTCAGGGCTCTTAAAATTAAATTGATGTACATTGTGATGCAACGAACCAATTAGCAAAAATTGTAAATGCTAAAAGTACCGTAACATATTTGTTAGACACTAGAAATCTTTGTGACTTGGTTGATACTTTGACACCAAAAATGTCTGAAAATGCTAGTTTTGTTTAATGCAGTTAATTGTGTTTCTTTATTTTTGGAAGCCTTAGCTAGGCCACCCCCGCCCCAAAAAAAAGTTGTGCAGGGAAGGGGTCTCGAGGTGGCTTTTTGACCCGGTCCGCCCTCATAAATACATGAACACTTTACCTATCCCTGTATAGTGTAAACCAATCCTTACCTAGAGCAGCTTATCTTAATTTGTTATTTTCTTGACCAAGTCAGAAACTATATACCTATTTTACCAACGTCGTATTGACCAAAAATTTATAATCCATTGTAACGAAACATGCTAACGGTTTAAACGTAAAAATGTCACGGTGTATTAACGAATAATATACACTTAAATATAACGTTTTACGTTAAACACTTTAAAAACGTTTACGTTACGTTTATGTTTTATTTACGTTATCGATGTTACATTGGGCGAACACCAACAAAAAACCTTATTATTACGTTGTGTGCTAACTGGGAGCCTAACGTCACAGAACGCCAACATGTAAAACTAGCCTCACCCCCTGTTTTTTAGTTCAAATTGTGTCGCAGTTAGCTGGCAATAAAAATATTCACCGTATTCTTTTGTTTTTGCTGCTATATCTTCGACCACATTGTAGTCTAACACCACACAGAGTCAATAGAAAAATCTGGCCTAACCATCTATTTATCTGCGGAAATTGTGTCGCAGTGGTCGCAGTTTAATGGCACTAAAAATATTCACGGAATAATTTTGTTATTGCTGCTATCTTCCACAACATGGTAGCCTAACACCACACTAAGTCCATGGGAAAATCTAGCCTAACCATCGGTTTAAAAATAAAAATGCATAGCTTTGTTTACAACTATCAATTGGCTGGAAATCGGCAGTTGTTTTGAAGGTACTGTATGTGCTATGTCTTGGAAAGGGAATGTAGTGTTTTACGTACATGTACAGTACACTGTTGTATCTTTGAGTACTTTTCACAGGTTTCACAGGTAGTGTTTTCAGGTATTTTATCCACACACAAAAAAATACATGACTAAAAGAAAGCGCATGGTCTTATAGTTTGGTCACATTGTCCATGGTAAATATCACCTTAAATCTTTACAAAGTCTTTGTGATTGCAAATGTGTTTTGCACCTTCAATGAAGTTCACAAGCAAATGGTTGCAAGTGATAGGTCTTTCATCATGAGAAATGCAATAATTCAATGAATGTCAACAAAACTGATAAACCTTCAGTAACTATGTTGTGAGTTAATTTTGTAGTTATCATAAAAAACTTCATACATTACGTACAGAAGCCTGGAAGACTTTCCCACACTAAGAGAGTACTCAGAAAATTCTCTAAGTGAGTTCTGCAAATTTTGAGACTAATTTCAGATTAGAGATAGAATTTTATTTTTACTAAATTTGATACAAACTAATTTCAGACTAGAGACAATTTATATTTGGGGGTTTTGATTATCTGCAGACTAATTTCAGACTAGAGACAATTTATTTTCTGATATATCTGCAGACTAATTTCAGATTAGGGTTCAAATTACAGACAATTTTCAGATGTGAGATCACTTAATGGTTTCATTGCATATTAAATGCAGATAATGACTCAAGCATTAATCTGCAAGTTGATTCTAGCATATTTGAGCCAACTGGTACAGCTGCACTTGATCTCCAAGTAGTCAGCTTTGAAATCTGCAAAAATTGCTGATCTGACTTTGTCTAGTGAAATTGATCTGCAAAAAGAGCTGACAATAATCTTCAAACTGCTGCATTCATCTGGCAGACTACAAAGTAGTCACAGAGACTACTTGCAGACAAGTTTCAGATCAATTTCTGACTACAGTAGGGGGTGTAGCAGGGGAGCGACTGCTCCCCCCTTTGAGTGTCGAAAAAAATGTTTAAAAAGTGTTGTTTTTTTAGCATGGTATTTTGTCAGTGCTCTTTTGATCTTGAATACTCGTCAGCTATGTTAACTCGATTATAATCGTAATAACATTCAGGCCTACTGATTCAAAAGCTAAATTTAGCCTATAGCCTATTTAAAACCTACAGTTTGCCACTGTGTAATAAATTACATATTGCCTACCTAACCTCACTCGATGGAATGTCACGAACCATATGCACAACAACGTCGACAACGTTCGTTCTCATCCTTTCTATGATTCTTCCTAAGTTGTTGCATGAACAGCATGTTATGAAGCTAAGCTAGCAATCGTACGTGATACGCACTTCCTATAAATAATTATTACACTGCTAATACACGGCGATAACGATATTTTTTTTTAGGCCACTGCAAATCTGGCTGTCTTACAAAATATGAAAGTTTATATTGTCCATCAGTTAAGTTCGTCAAATGTCCAGACCTTGGACAATAAACAAGAATCATCCTTCTGGAAAAATTGTAAAAGAGCACTGTTTGTCTTTCTGATATATTATGTAAAAGAACATGTAAAAGAATTCAAACAGGAAACAAAATCTGCTGATAATATGATATCATATGATAATGATGAAACTGGCAAAAAATTGCACCAAATCGCATCTAAGGACCTTCAATTGTTCAAAAATATCTCAAAAGGGAGGGGGGGCCACCCCCTCCCCTTAGACCCCTCCCTCATATCAATCACAAAAAGTGCTCCCCCTTTCAAATTCCTGGCTATGTCGTTGGGATATACATTGTCTCTATGGTATACAATTACAACACTCAATGCTAATCTACGGAAGCTTAAAAGTACCATCAACATAAGCAAAATCTTTGCCCCATAAGGTACAAATGTATCGAAAAAAGTTCGGAACAAAAGTGCAGTCGCGAAAGATGGGGTGTCTGACTGACACTGACCGTATCGTTGACGATAAGTGCGAGGGGGGGGGGTACAAGGCAGCAGTTGGAATTTTCTGGCTCCAAAACCCATCCAGTTGGAATTTCAGCCACTGCACCCCCACCCCCCAATCATCAGGCCTTAGCTACGTCCCTGGTTGGGTTAATGGTGGGGACTGGACACAAAGGGGAAAATGTATCAGAGTTGTGTAACATTATAGGATAAGTTATTGCACTGCAATTTCCTGGAATACTAACTTTCATGCAATGTTCAGGTAACCAATGGACAAAAGGTAGGGCAGGACACACCGTCCCATTAGATGCATGGAAAGACAAAGAGAATATTCATTCCTTACAATGGAGTGTATGTTAACATCTAAATACATATAGTGTTATGGTATTGATGTTTTAAAGGTATGTGGTTAAGGATGGGGACTGTACACAAAGGGGAAAATGTAGTGGAGTGGTGTAACAGTATATATAGGCAAAGCTATTGTAGTGAAATTTCCTAGGCCTGGACACAAGGGGGAAATGTATTGGAGTTGTGTAACATTATATATAGGATTTATAGTTATTGTAGTGTAATATCCTAGAATACTAACTTTGATGTAATGTACAGGTAACACATAAACAAAAGGAACGGCAGCACACCCCTTCCCCTTGTCAGCTCATGACAAAAACAAAGAGAAATAATTCATAGCCTCCAAATATGGGGTGTATGTTAACCTCTCCATATATAAAGCATTCCAGATATTGCATTAATGTTTTAAGCTGGTCTTTATTATCTGGTGTGAAAAAAAACAAAATTATGCAATTATTAAGGAAGGAAGCTCTCAATGTGATTTATAATGGTTCACTACTTGCTAGGGGAGAGGAGGGGTAAGGGTGGGCCTGGACACAAAAGGTAAAATGTTTTGTATGCATTATATATAGGCAAAGTTATTTGAGAGATATCATGGAATACCTAATTGACCTTTGTTGACCTTGGATCACATGACTGTTATGTTTGGAAACGATCCTTAACCCCATTCACAAACTAGTCCACAAATATCAACCATGTCAGACCATGTCAGTGGTAGTTTCACAAGTTATTGAGAAAAAAAAACACATTTTGACCCATAAATGACCTTTGGTGACCTTGGATCACATAACAGTTATTTTGGAAATTGTGCCCCTACTTCATTAACAACTTGCCCTAATATAACAGCCATGTCAGACTTCATGACTATAAGTTGTTGCAAAAATTAGAATAAGTTGGCAGTTTTTTGCACATAAGCAACCTTGAATGACCTTGGATGACCTGGTTTTTATCAAAAATGTTCCTCTAGATGATGTGCACTCTGTCCTAAAATGTGTTTGCTACAATGTACACACATCATGTTATTGCTAGAAAGGTATCAAAACCAACCTTTGGCCCCTCACAACTTGAGAACTGGGTGTCCGATTGAAGCAGGAGTTGGTTTCCTCTATTTAGCACAATGAGCTCCATCATATATCAAAATATTGACAAAGTTTCTTTGGTTTGCCCCGTATCTCCTAAAATGAGCATATTTTTCAAGATTTGACCTTTGACCTTTTGACCTCAAGGTCAGATGTAGTTTGACACGCTGATTCCAAAAAGCAACATGACAAAGTCAGTACGACCATCCTAACTGTTGTTATTAAAAAAAAAAGACCTTTATGATCGGAACTTACATTTGAGATCCGATTATGGCCACGAAAATTCAAATAACCAAAGAAACTAATAAAGGTCACCGAAGGTCAACCTGAGGTCGAAGGTCACCTAGATGTGGGTCGACTACTGGATTACAATAGTGTAACTCCCAACCTTGATGGACATTTTTTTCTCAAGTTATTGCAAAAATACTAGTTTTTGACCCCTGACTTACCTTTGTTGACCTTGGATCACATGACCGTTATGTTTGGAAACGATGCCTTACCCCATTCACAACTACTCCCAAATATCAACCATGTCGGACCCTGTCAATGGGAGTTATTGCTTGTTTTAATATTTTGGTTTTTGGCCTCTAACTGACCTTTGGTGACCTTCACAGGCACCAAAAACAATAGGGTTCATCTACTCAATGTGGTACTCATATACACCAAATATTAGATTGGTCCAATCTTCCTTTCTTGAGATACTGTGTTTACAAGCGAGGCGTCACACACACACACTCACGCACACACACATACAAACACTCTCCGCCTGCATGGTTACGATTATCATCGAAACCAAAAATGGGATGTATGTTAACCTCCACATATATTTAGTGTTATAAGATATGGCAATAATGTTCGTAAGGTCTAAATCTGATGGAAAAAAAAACAAAATTAAGCAATCTATAAAAGTGGCAGCTCCCAATGTGATCCTGCATGCCAGTAGTGGACAAAGGTCGGGGGCGGGGGATATGGGTGGGGACTGGACACAAAGGGGAAAATGTAGTGGAGTGGTGTAACAGTATATATAGGCAGTGCTATTGTAGTGAAATTCCCTAGCTGGACACATCGGAGTTGTGTAACATTATATATAGGCAAAGCTACTGTAGTGAAATTTCCTGGAATACTAACTTTCATGCAATGTTCAGGTAGCCCATGGACAAAAGGTAGGGCAGGAAACCGCATCAAAGTAACTACATGGAAAGACAAAGGGAATTAAAGCAGCATTTTGCGTTGAGTTGCCGTTTTTCCTCAATTTTTCCGTGTCTATCAAGTTTTTATCATAATTCAATCACAAAAGACAAAACTAAGACTTTTTCATACTTTTTTCCCCACAGCGAACGTTAATTAGCAAGTAATTAAGGCTTTTATATTATTCTGAGAAAGTGTCTCCCTGACACATCGAATAATTTAGTATTTATTACATGTATGCAGCTCTACAAAACCGCCTATTCAAATTCAACCAATCAGTGAAGAGATGTTTATGTATGACTTGGCGCTAAAAAAATACTCATTCATTGGCATGGTAATCCCTTGCTGCAAAGCACTACTTAAATATCCACATGGCCTAGCCAATTTGCCTTATTGCATTTTCTTGAGAGACGTTACTTTCCTCTCCTGAAAAAACGTTATTTTCTCCCATGTTGTTAGAGGAGGAAGCTAAGGTTTTTCAAGAGAAGAAACTAACGGGTCCAGAAAATAACGGCCCCCATTGCGCTACACTCATACTAGCTACATTGCTTTTAGTGCACGATGCACAGCATGTACATAACGTTATTCAGGCCTAACCAGTGTAAGTCACACACAATAGGTCTGATTGTACTACAGTAACTAGCCTATGTAACATCGAGTAGAGTGATACAATATCGTTCTCGCGAATGTTACGTACCGATCGGGTTCTTCTGGTTCCATGACTTTCTCTTATGTATCCTTGCTGTTTTATTTTCGAGGAGCGACGAATTTTCTTGGGTTTTTAGGGCAATGTATATGGCGTAGCTGTCCCTTCGCGCAGTACGTACATCTCCTCAGCTGATTTTTGTTTACTGTTTACCTTGCTATTCAAAGTACCTTGTTCGTTATACATATTCACAAGGTTCCTATAAGTGGGAGGAGTCTATTGAAGTCAAAGATTCAAATCAGAAAATGTCATATTTTTGCACTTTTCGGAAATAAGTTTGAGTTGAAACTTTACAGTTAGCTTAGTTCACGTCATTGGTATAGTATCCTAGTATTGTAAAATCTCAAGAATCAACGCAAATTGCTGCTTTAACCACAGTCCTTACAATGGGATGTATGTTAACCTTTACATATATATAGTGTTATCAGGAATCCTAACTTTCAAGACCTGCTCCAGACTTCCTCGGATTTCAAGTGACAAGTTTTTACAGTACCAGTGTTGTCCTCCCTCTCACTGCATGTTTCTGCAGCTACTCCCTCCCAAAGACATTACTCACTAATTCCCATTGGACAAATTTAATTTTGTTATTCCTCCCACCCAATCAATGTCCTCAATGAATAAACATGACCAGGTAGAATGTGCCAAGTCTGTTTACCAACCTAACTATAAGGAACAAAATTCCTTTCCCAAGCCCAAACAATGCCCATGGATTTTAATCCTCCCTAAACTACCCTTCGCAAATTCCTAGGCCATTGACAAACAGAAACCTTTTGATTTAATATATATCTTCGGGGTTACAAAATGGAGTAACTCTACATCCCATCCAATATTAACCCACATTTGGAGTAAAGCAACTTGATACACTTTTGGGATCTACAAGATTTCGAAATAAAAGCATTCTAGGATTTTTTTACCATTGCCATGACCTAAATTACCGTGTTTTGTGTGCTTGAAGAAATTTGTGATATCATCTTATACTGCTTTGTTTGTTTAGGCTGACCATGGATACTTTAATGAGAAAGACCAAACTATACCAACAACTTAACATGGGGATTTACTGCTGTAAGGTGTAACACAAATAGGAAAAGGATCTCTTCATCAAAATGGCAAAGAATGAACTAATACAACATTTATACCAAGGTGAGTAAAAACTGCTGTCCATCAACTTTGTCTTCATTTCGTTCTGTTTAACTTCGCTAGAATGGAATCAACCCCCTTTTACGCTCCGCAGTTTGATTAAAGCTGTTTCAAAGAAGTTGAAAATGTCTTTGGCTTCCTCATGATATTTTATTTCGCCTATAAAGTATGCTGCTATGAGTTGGGCTAATCCTTCAGGAAATGACTTTCCAGTGCCAAACTGTTCCCAATCAACTAT
>JAIPMN010001189.1:0-44514 GCA_020650975.1 Apostichopus californicus | reverse complement strand
ATAATTTCATGTAATTACAAGGACAGTTCTATTATATTTCATTGTACATTTAACTGCCCTTTCGTCTACTTTCTCGTCTGCCGATTCCTTCCCCACTCCGACAACAACACCTAAAAATAACTACAACTTGTATCTGACTTCGTAACAATAGTGTGATTGACATTAGACCTTTTCTTCCTCTGTTCGGTGAATAAGTCATTAGCCAGGTTGTCTGTTCATGTTGCTCTGTTATTCATTTGCCGTAAGCATTCGTTACTGAACACCATGTAAAAGGAGTTTAATTGATCATTTTCTTGAACCTTTAAATAGTAAGTATGAGGAGACACGTAATATTTATATTGGATTAGAAATGGTACAATGAAGTTGCTATGTACAGTACAGTGTTATATCAACCATTGATCCCTGAAGTACCACAATTAATTGTTCCCATTGACTTACATCCTAAACCTTTCACTTTCCAATGCCGCTAGAGCATAGATCTAGAAGATTTTTTTTCAACTGATCTGTCCTATCCACCGAAATAAAGTAATATTTAAATTGTCGTAGAAATGATGCAATTCAGTTGCTGTTTACAGTACAGTGTACCATTGATCCCTGTGTGTGACAAACAGTACCAAAGTTAATGCTTCCATTGACTTACACACTAAACTCATAATCCCTTCCCAATGCTGCTAGAGCATAGATAGAAGAGTTGAACTGATATGTCCTACTGTACCCACCATATCACAGGCCATTGAACTTTTACCACCATGACTGTTTAGATTTTGAGCTACAGTAGAAGAGCTCAAAGGTTAGCATAGTGCTCCCCAACCCATCTGTCAGTTCTTGTGTTAGAATCGTCTTGTTTTACACAGGATTTTCTAAAATACCTTAAAACACCTTCAATCACATTCAATCCTGTAGATTTTTAGACCACTATTAGTTTGTGTAAAAGTAAGTTGGCCTGACGTTTCGATCCTAGCAGGGTCTTCTTCAAAGGCTATAAAAAAAAAAAAAAAAAAAAAAAAAAATTATATTAGTTTATATCATTGTCTTAAACATCTAAGCAAAACAAGAATAATGATGGCTCCAAAACTGCCCAAAAAATCACTACAGTAGGTCACGTTAGGACTATTTTCTGACGGTTAACATCCAGGTGTACATGCTGTAATTGTGGCACGGTACCTGTGTGCAGTGAACATTGCTCACTGGAACATTCCATTTTCCGGACGAGTTCATTTTGTTTGGTCTTGCAGTGTACGGTTGTACTAAGATGTACTGTACATCCATTCATGCATGCTACAGTACTATGCACATGTACAAAGTTTAACACGGCCTCTGTGTGACCCACATTGTATGCATGTGAACTGTGGATAGGCAGCAGACAGTCGCCATATTGTATTTGAGTATTTTAATCTTTGTTGTTTTGTTTTGCAGTCAAGTCTTTGTAGATACCTGTAGTAAGTAAATATTTAATAATTGTAAAGTGCATTCACTTTTAGGTCAAATGTTATTAAAACATAGTTAACGTTGTTTGCATTTAACTCTATCTGAGTCCATTTGTGATGTACTGTCAAGTGTGTGATATTGTTAATATACTGTACAGTAGGTTAAGTCGTCCGGTTATATACTGCAGTGCATGCAACACAGTGGGTGTAATGTTACTACTGCGTCATGTACCATTTACTGCAGTAACCAACCTCATTAACAAACTTATGCAACAGACCTGGTGTAAGATACCACAGAACCTGTACAAACTTAATTATAAGTAGTGTTTGGCACAAAGTGATTGTACAGTAGCATTCTCAACTATTAAAGGAAATATATTTACCATATTTTCAAACATTATTTGTTACTGTACCTCAGACACTATATATATGTATATGTATTGAAATAACTCAAACATTAGCAAATGACTGGCCATGTACAATAAAATCAGTTAAAGCTGCTTTGTATTCATTGCTACAGCTCAGGTAACTTCTTTTTCACATGCTGTACATTATACTGTAGCAAGGGTGGGCATAAAATCTTGTAAGCCACAGTGGAAGTTTGCATCCAGTCCACAGGCAGCAACACTCCAGTTACAACTCCCATGATGAAATCAAGTTGGAACTAAAACATCAGCTCAAGCTCTTTCTTTCAGTCAGTCAGTGAAATTTATTGGATAGAACATTCATGTGATATAGTGTTGTGTAGGCTGAATTACAGTAGTAGCCTAGTAGGGTTGTGATACATCGGGGGCTGCAGAAAATTTACTCGTAGGCAGTATGAGACCTGTGGGAGGCACTTTGCCGCCCACCCCCTACCCACCGTGTATTAAAGGGACCATACAGTGAAGCATAAAGACTAGGCAACCTCTGATGCACACTGAAATACATGGTCCAAAGACTCTTCTTTCTCAAAAATGTACGACAGTTGAAAACCTTTGGGGATGCAAGAATCTCGCAAAGCTACAGTACATTTTAAGCACAATATGGTAACAATTGTCCTACTTGAACTTCACAGAGAAATGATTAACACATGTTATACTCCCGATATTATTGTGACCATTTAATAGCAAATCTAGCATTTTTAGGGTCAATATTCAGTATGATCAGTGTCCAATGGTCAGAAGGAGTGATTGCAACTTCATGGATACCATTCGCAGTAATAAAGTATATTTGTGAGTTGTGACTTGCTCTCACCGTAACATGCAGTGCGTACGTTACAGTTCACTTTCTTTTTCTTTTCCTTGCAGCATCGAAGTCATCACATCTTGTGACTGCTGTGTACAAGTAAGTGCCCTTACTCGTATCTACTTCAGTGTTGTATTAACAAATGCTAGTTTTTGTCAGTGTCTGTTGTAGTTTACCCAGATATGCCAGATCAGCTTAGGTGTAAACCTGGGGATTGGTGATTGAAACCTGCAGATCAGTGCTTGAAACATGTAGATCGGTGCTTGAAACCTGCAGGTGGGAGCTTGAAACCTGCAGTTTGGTGCTTGAAACCTGTAGTTTGGTGCTTGAAACCTGCAGGTTTTACAAAACATTCCAAAGTAAAAGAAGGGGAAACTAATTTAAATCCATGAAAATCTGTTAAATAACTTTGTTTTAACTGGAAGAAGAGTTTTACATGCGAGATTTTTGCAAAAGAGCTAATTGGTGTGGAAAAGAAGTATAGTACTTCATCATAATATAACGATATAAACCTGTCAATAGGGAAAGAGAAGATTTAGGCCACCATGATTGGCATTGCTCTGTATGTGTGTTTTGCAAAGAAATGCCTTAATGCTGCTCTAAGATTTCTTGTTAGAGATTTACATTTTTGGATCTTACAGGTTTATCTCTTTGCTCCTCCCCTCTCAGAAGTTCGTCGTTGATCGAAAGCATGGCAATTGAATCAAGGAGTGGACAGACGGTGTGCAATACTTCAACCGACAAAAATGTGAGTAGTGATGCAAAAAGGATTTGTAAAGCATCGTCTAATCTCTGTTCGCTTGTGTTTTACCTGTCACTCATCTGTTTAGTGGATTTGTTGTGTATTAAGCCACTTGGACTAAGTCATATTTGGTTTAGTGATGAATATGATGTTTGAGGAACATTGCAGGCCCTCCATTTTATGAATTTTATCTCCAATGGCATCATCAGAAGGATGTTAACCTCCAGCCCTTTAGACTTTTAAGTTTTCTGGTTGTGTCTTCAACCTTAATGATTTCTTGCCATCAAATACACATGAACATACAGTAAAATGGTAATGTTAGTTTGATGTGTATGCTGTCACTGTAGATATTTGAAACCTTAAAATCTGTAACTTTTCTGTAACTTTCTGTAACTTTTCTGTAACTTTCTGTAACTTTCTGTAACTTTCTGTAACTTTCTGTAACTTTTCAAAAAGACAAAAAAGACAAAACTCATAGTTTCCGTTTGGTCTAGAAAAAGTTGGGAAAGGAAAGGAAAAGGAAACACTTATTTTATGGATCTGGAAGGACCTTGAATTTTTTTTGGGTTTACTCTAGGAAAAGTGAGGAAAAATCATCATTTCAACACTTCTGATTGAGATCTATATTTTCAAAACTACTTACGAAATTGTTCTCTTTTTGGCAAAAAGAGCATTTTGTTCAGAGCCGTCAAATTTTGAATGATTGGTATTATTAAAGGCTCGTTGGGTTGTGTTCAGACGGGCAATTTTTCGGCCGGCCTCAGGTGATGAAAAGAACCACAATTATTTAAAACAAGAGAGACGAAAAAAGAGGAAAGAAGAAAAAAAGTGCATTCTCTCTCGAAAGTGCTTGACAGTTCACAGTGTATAATGAACTACTGTATTTTGTGTTTTATATTTGTATTGCTTTGTGCAATTATTTTAACAGTTAGAGATAATGAAACCTAACATCAGTATCTATCATCTTTCTTTAAGCCTAATCTGGTCACGGTGACAGCTGCCACAGACGAACATGGAGTGGGCTCTCACCTGGACTTATCAAAGTCAATGCAAGATGGTGCTACCTCGTAAGTTTCTTTATACCAGACCAAAGTTAAAAGCAAAATGTAAAGTAAAAACAGAGAAAGAGGTGAACGAGTTACTGAACTGTGTACAGTGTGGAAGGGGAAATCTGTTGCTACAGTATGGAATCCCCATGGCATTACATTATAATCTTTGAGTGACAGTAAATGTATAAGGGATGTAAAAATTGTAAGTTGTAGGTTATCAGTCTTGTATCAAGAGAGAAGGCCTCCTCACACAACTTTACAATGTCAGTTGTTCCCTGGTCGTAAGGTAACCTTGTCACACCACCCATACAACCAAGTGTGCACAACTCAAACAGTCGGGGGGGGGGGGGAATGGCCGTGGCATGATGATCTGATGACTAAAACCTGCAATTCTTTAGAGATTACTCAATGGCCTTAAAATAATCATTTGACCACAATGCTCTCAACAAGCATAAATCGTTGTTTTTTTGTGTATAAAGTACACTAAAAATTTCAAGGCAAAAGGGAAAAAAAGAAGAAAAAAATGGGTTTTGCATAATATTTATTCTTAATAATTTCATAAATACTGTAGAAAAATTAGTATGTACAGATGTCAGTTGTGTGTATAACTGTTGGTACAGTAGTGGTAATCCTTTTGATGTTAATTTTGGTTGCCTGAACAGAAATTTGGACTCGGACGACCGTACTTACCATTTACAAAATTTGCTCTGTACGTGTATGAATATTTAGTGACTTTCCAGTGCCAAACTCATTCCAACTGATCCGAATTTGATTGGTTTATACTCTCGTCACCAGGTTTCCTCAAAGCTTGTTACTAAGCCATCTGAATTTTGTAACTTTCCAGTGCCAAACTCATTTAAACTGAATCCGAATTTGATTGGTTTATACTCTCATCACCAGGTTTCCTAACAGCTTGTTACTAAGCGATCTGATGGTGGATGGTCTACCACCTATCCTCAGTTACTTTAGTTCCCCCTACATCCACCAAGAGTATCCCACCTTACGGAAATGTCCAAACAGCGAAGAGTCAAATGGAAACCATGGAAACAGCTCACAAGTCACAGAGGTAAAGCAATGTTGAGACTTCCACCTGGCATGACCGACCAAATCCCTAATCCTGAGAGTGGTTGGCAAAGCTTCCCATTTGACAAACCGTTATAAAACAAAATGCTTTTATCAGTGCAGATGGCATTTTAGTATCATTTTCACTCTTCATGAAAATATTCCCTCGGAAAATAATTGAATACCTTTTGTTTGAAAATTAATGACTGAGGCTATCTGTGTGAAATGAGAGAAAGTTTCCCATGATATTGGGCAGTTTGAACTGTTGCAAGGGTTAGATTTGGAAGGAGGTAGGGTAATTTTTAGAGTGTGTCAAAGTCAGAAAGTGGTTTTAATATCTCATATCTTCATTTCGCAGTCATACGGAGGAGCACGACCCAGAAGAAATAACCCGTTAAACTTCACAGCACCCAGAGGGCCGTCAGGCGGTCGGGGGAATGGCGACGATGAAGGTGACAAAGACAAACCTACGGATTACAAAAAGATGCAGTTGACTTGTGACGGGAAACAGGTACCTCTTAAACCAACAACGGTTGGATATAAACCAAACATTGCTTGATGAAAACTGACAAATTGCTAGTATCGCCCTAAAATCTCACATTTTTGTTTAGTTTGTATTGGCTGTCCTGACTACAATTGTTCTGCAACAGTACAAATCAAAGTATTTTTTTTTCTCCCTTCTTTTTAACGTGTACAAAGCATTGTAAATCATTGAATTATACAACTCGGTGTGTGGTAATAAGAACAAACGCTCTTAACATGTCCGTTTGGCCTCTGTAGGGAAGACTATACAGCTAACGAACGTCATGTCATGTCAAGAGTGTGTTTCTATAACAACACGTTTAACAGATTTATATGAATTTTCATTTAAAGATTGGTTGCTCTTGTCACTATCTGGTATAGGAACAAAATTACCCAAAAACCCTAAATTAATTGGAGTTGCGAGTTTAAGTTTTTCTGGGCAAATTAAGCCAAAATGAAAAGAAACAAAACATTAACCAACCGACTGGGAAAATGCCAAAACATCGATCTCAGGGTTTAAAGCATGCCTTGCATTACAACTATCCAGCCCTTAGATCGTTCGAATCCCCATATCGGCTTTCTTTTGCTACGGGTGCCAGTCTGAAACCACTGTACCTTGCATACCATGCAACCAGGGGTTCCCCTTCACTCCCTATTTCTTTAAATTGTGCAAGACCTGTCACCCTGAGGTCTCTGGTTCAAATACTGCTCAAGCCAGAATTTTGTTTACTCTTTGCAAGTTTTTGGTTTTTTGACAAGAATATACACTTTGCTTCCTTGGACTGAACATTGCACTTGTAATAAGTCATATCGATTTGTTATGTAACGCCTCTCGCTATTTAATACCACTTGAGATGAATTTCTATCCTTTCTCAACAAACTCTTCTTTTTTATCTTCATGTACATATATATACAGAAAACCCAAAGAGGCTTGAAACCAAAGAGGAGGAGGGATGGTGCTCTTAATCAATCTCCCGGAAGGAGAGGTGAAATGAATGTCTCTCCGTGGGAAGGCGATTCCAAAGCCATTGGAAGAGATGAGGTAGATGCCAGTATGGTGGAGCAGGCTGCTCTGCTGAGGCAGGAAAGGACCACCTATGCACCCGTGCGGAACCAAGTCATTTACTCTATCCACCACGGGAACGTCATCGCTTTCATACAGAGACTGTACACATTGTGGTCCAGCGGCTCTGGCATAACACCGGGTCTCAGCGAAGGAGTCATCTTCAACATGGTATGCTTTTCAAAAACTGTACTTCTGTGCTGAGGTTTTGATCAAACGAGCAAAATCTAGGAGTCATTGTTAAAGCGGAAATACTTGCAAAGAGATCGGTTTCATTGACACTTTGTTAAATAAGGAGAGAAAGGTTGCAGGTCCGTTGAAGCATTCATTAGAGAGTCAAGCCTCGCTCTCAATACATGCTGGTAAGATTTGGAAACAAATGAAATACTGTCCAACACTTTGTCAATCCTTGACTTAATTTCCATAATGCCGATGTTGAGTTGCACATACAAAATAAGGGTGTAGTCAACAATTTATTGACAAATTGTAATGTTGGAGGATACCTTGAAATTATTACTACCTCGATAAACTTCCCAAACATTTATAGTTGCTTTTAATTAAAAAATCAAGCTTATAAAAAAATGCTAAAACAGGATTTATCATACTAAATGATAAAGAACGTGACAAAGAATAGTGTGGTAAGAGGTGGTGTGGTCTTGGAAGTTTTTACGACGACTACTTTCAGCTTGAAAAAACAAATTCCCTGTGCTAGAAACAGCATTCTGAGTGGCTTTTCTAAAGAAACAAATCAATGTTTTTGAAAAATATTGTACCAAAACAATGAACGCACAAAAAAAAATACAATTAGTGATTTAACTCCGTTGTGATAGGTCACTGGAGCCCAAGCTGTTTTCAGCTTTATAGATCTCCTGTAATTAACATACAACAATGGATTGTATTTAACGAGAAAAAAAAACAGTTGCTTCTCACCACCGAGAGAAAATTTCACAGAATTAATGACAATCTTGAAACAATCCAGATAATATATTACAGCATTTAATATTCATGTAGGAATAAGAAAATTGTAAATTTATGTCATTTCATTCATGTTTTGGCACCAAATGAGAAACCTTACATATCCAATTTTTTTTCGTGTGATGGTCACATTTTTATGGAAATGCAATCACATGTGGCAAAAATCAAAAGAAGTTGATTTAAGTTCTTCACCGAACACTGCTTGTGATTGTAACCAACGAAGACCAATGTCTGGATAGATTTAAGAATTTCACAATCTTTCTGCAAATTTTGGAAGATGACTGTAAATTGACAACTTTTGTATTTATCCCTCAGAACCAAAAGGTCAATGACAGCAACCAGTATCGCTTCGGGGAAGAGTTTGTGTCGTATGCCGAGCTGGGTCGAGGAGATTTTGGAATCACCAGAGCCTGCCAAGATTGGAAGACAGGAGCCAAGATGGCATCTAAAGAGGTATGCAACTTTACATGCTTTAGTTTCTTTCTTTCCTCAAGGATTGAAGTTTTTAAGAGAAAGAGTGTTTGTCTTTATCTTGCAATATTCCTATGAAGGGTGGTTGCCGATCTTTCATGAACGTTTAATTCCAGGAATCTGGGGTTTTCCCTTTTAGCTCCATGAATTGTAATTAGGAATATAGATAACAGTTTCAGTATAAAATAAAGAAAATATTTGGTATTTCAATAACAAATTTATATTTTTGCAAAAGCAGAGGGTACCTGACATGCACTGAATAAGGTTATATGGAGACAAAGTTGTCCTGTTATCTCTTTTGCTCAGCCAATGGTTGATCAATATTTTAATATCCACTTCACCCCTCCTCCCCTCTAACCTCTTCTCAGATCTTGCAATTTTCTGTAAGCCTAATCTGCCAAAAGAGCAACAAAGCACTGCGCCCTCCCCCCCCACCCCCAGCCCTCCACTCAGGTCAATTGGGAAGGAAGAAAAAATGGGTGATGACGAAGAAGGGGGTCAACGAGGGTGAAGTGCGAAAAATTACCACTTTTGGCAGGTTAGGTGTATAGGATAGTGCATGATTTGCGAGGAGACAGGTGAGTGTAGTTTTTCTGTAAATACTCACACCAGTAAGTTATGTTTCAGGGAACCTAGCAGCCCTTTCTCGTAAAAAGTGTGTTGCATTTAGAATTGTGAAACAACTTAAAGAGAAAGAAGTTATTTGCGATTTTCAGATTCCCAGGGAGCGATTCCTACCCTTTGAGGTCCTGCAGTTATCTAAGCTACGCTCGCCGTTCATAGCTCGGTTTTTGGGCGCCACAGCAGAGCGGAGCTCCCTCTATCTGCACATGGAGCTAGTGGATAACGCATTTCAACTGGAGTATATCGCCAAGGATGGCTCCATGTGGTTGACCGACCAAGGGCTCATAGTCAAGATTCTTCACCAGCTCTTGGGGGCTTTGGACTGTTTGCAGAAAAGTGCGGTGATTCATAGAGATCTCACATGTGAGAAGAAGCAATTTGCATGTTTTAATATTTCATTTTATTGGGGATGGAACCTCTTACTGGCCTACCTTAAATATAAGATATTTCTGCAACACTCGCATTGTAGAATAGGATATGGGCTTCTTCCCTGAAGCTTATTACACCATTCGTTGGAATTTGTACGTAATTCTGCACATTCTTGTTAGCTGTCTTAAGTAAATTTTCCCAACTGTTAGATATTTAATAGCAATGGCAATACATAGTTTATTGGTTGTAACTAGTCATCTGTTTCATTACAAATAAAGTAGAAAAAGTTGGAAAGTTTGACATGCATATTGTCCTTAGTTATTAATATGATGTGTTAAAATTATGTATTAAACTTATTGAGTGCCGTTGCAAAGGAATTTTTTAATTGAAGTGAGTTAAATTAATGAAGAGTTAATGAAACAATCTCAGAGTGCGTCTTTTTTTTATAATTGCAATTGATAATTTGCAATCTTATTTGGAATAATGCTGTATTTTTTTGGCATTTTTTTTCAGAAATAGGGACCAAATTTAAAGACAAAAAGATGCTCTAAGGAAAAACCAAGTGCATCTGTGACAAAAGTACGCCGATGGGGTCAATAGTTCAATTGTGTCAATATAAGAAAGCCTTATTGCATCTTAGCAATCAAAGTAACGAAAGAATATAAAACACTTTTGATCAGGATGAGACAATTTAGTAAATTGCTGTGCTCAATAGCTCTTGTTTTCTATTTCGTTTTGAGTACAGGTCGTAACGTTCTATTAACTGCGGCCCAGAGAGTGAAGGTCATTGACTTCAATTTGGCCGTCCCTTCTCCGTACGAACAGACCACCATGCCCGTAGGGGATATCCACTATCTTGCTCCGGAAGTTTTAGGTGAGAACCACTCCCACGGTTTTCTGATCACCACCACGGTGGCGACCTATTCACGTCAATCGCAATCGAGCCCTGAAGGGAAAATTGCGTGCAATTAGGGTTAAATGAGAAATTTTGTGGTTTGATCTAAATTGCTAGTGAGGAAGTCAATATTATACATTCCTTCTTCTATCCTCCAGCTCATTCTCTCTTCATCTTCATCTCCATCTCCATCATCTCTCCATTAGTCAAAGTCTGTAAGCAAACCTCACCAATGGACCCAGGGATGCACATGGGGCATTTTCAAAAACGATTAAATTACAGGGATTGGTGATATGGAATGCACAGAGGATCCCTTTTGTCGGAAGGTTTAGAGATAATGTTTTGACTTTCCCCGCCGCAAATAAAAGTCGCAGTTTCCACTTCCTCTGTAAGTCTGTGCCCTTTCCCACCAATTGAACCCTCTTCCGTCACCCCTGTTACAGTTCTAACTAAGGCAGAACACAGTTGAAGCAATTTGTAACGTTTAACCCTTTGACTTAACTGTAAATTTGAAAACCATTTGTAAATGCTTAACTGGTGAAGCATTTCCTACTTATCCTACTGCAAAATTCCCCTACTACAATTTGAAAATTGGCTATAAGTAAAAATATGTTTTGAAATAATTTGAAATTCAAGTACTATCCAATATTTACAAAGGCATTTTCTTATGCTGTTTTGTCTTATAAGTATTACTAACATCGCATCGATTTCTGTGAGTAAATAATTTTATGGAAACTTGGTATTAGTTTCATTTTCTAAAATCATGTCCGGAAGAACTGTACTGCTAACTCCTATGTGCAAGGTTGGGGGTGAGGGGGGATGGGGCAGGGGGTGATGGTGATGTTTAAAAAGTGTATGTTGGCTGCTTCCCCACAATTGAAAGATTTCCTTATTAAAACAAAACCCTGCATCTGAAGGAATAAAAAATAAAAAAGAATTTTTATATTCATGAGAGATTTTCACTTTTTTAATCTTTCACTCTGTGTATTTTCAAGACGGTGTCGAGCAGCTGACGTGTGCGATTGACCTGTGGTCTGCTGGGATTATCATTATTGCTCTACTTAGAAGCTTGCCTCAGCTGGATGACTGTGAGAAGATGGCCGTTACAGGCTTCCATCCTCTCCATTGCTGTGAGTTACTGTTTTATTTCTACGACTTTCAAGTATTTTATGTGTCTTTAGAAGTTAATCTCAGTTTGATGTTCTAATGGGACGGTAACTCTAAAAAACAAAATGGTAATAACCATCGAAACATAGTTTGTAAAAAATGGCCATTTGGTCAGTTTTGACGACAGTCAAACAGTTTCATATCTTGAGGTGTAAAGGGTTTTATGGAAAGAAAATCTATGGGTGTAATTTTTCTCTTAGGCCTCTTACTGCTTAATGAGTAAATAAACAAAGGAAAATTGAGTGGGAGACTATAAATAAACTGGAAAAGACCAACAGAATTTTTAGGCTAGAGAGAGATTGGAACCAATTATTAACTGGTTCGATCCCAGCTCTTTTCCAGTTGCTTTTAAAACTTTGAGATTTTAAGATGTGTTTCACAAGTTTTGAAATACAAATCTATCCATAGGGCAGCCCCATTTAATGATGGTTGACGCAACAGTCTTAATTTTGTTTGTCATTTGTTCATATGGTAATGCTGCGTGTGGTGAATACACACAGGTGGTCTTCTACAGTCTTTTTAGGGACATCACTATTGCCTCAAAATTTTACTACGCTAAAATTTGCTGAAAGTTTTTAAAGAATATTTTCACCCCCTTATTCTAGTATCATATATTGAAGAGGGTTTACTTGAAAAAAGTTAATAGTGAATGTCCCATCTGTGGAAATTTCTCTGGTAACAGTGGTTTGAGTATTGAATGGGGCAAAGCTTGTAGCATGTTTTGGGGGGCGAAAATTGGTGATCTGTTTTATGCAACAGACCACTTTTGAAGCAATCTAGCTTTGTAAAATGGTAATACCAACAACAAACAAACATACCTACCTCATAAACAGCATTAAAAAACTTGTTCTTGGCAGGGCTGGGGGGGGGGGTCCAGAATGGGGGTTGGGAATGGGGGAAGGGAGATGATGTACCCACCTTCAAGAGTTTGTATAACCTACATACAAGATCACCTGCAATCGTGTGCTAAGTAACTTGATCTCCTCTGTTGTAGGTCATCTCCGTCACTGCCATCCAAGACTTCTCGATATTCTGGAACTGATTCTTCAGCCTGAGCAGAGAGACAGGCCAGCACCACAAGACCTGGCAAACCATTGTGTATTTCAGGATGGTAGGCATTGCTATTAAACCTGTTTTTTTTTCTTCTTCTTCTTCATTTTTTGTCTTTTGTTTTTTCCCCGAGATGGTGTCTTACTCGACCGTCGTACTTGGCATGCCGATAACAAGTACAAGAATGCATTTGTTTAAAAGAGGTCAAGTTATCATTTTATCATCCATAGAATTTCAGGTCTCTGCCTCTTCATTGGGACTGTTTTTAAACAAAAGAAATTGACGTTTTTGTAAGACAATGTTTAGGTGCTTCATTATTGTTGTAATTGCAAACAAATCAGTGACTGCATGTTTCCTGCAGCCTGCAAAATACACAATGGCCAAGAAATAAACATGAATATGTATTTATGACAAATATTGCTTTGAAAATATTACAAAAATTTGAGAAAGATTTCTTATTGGTTATTCAGGATCTCTTCTTACTTTGGGTCGGAATAGCTCAGTTTTTTAGTGGACTAGACTGAGGTCCATGGCTCTGTGCCTATTTGGGTTCACAATTTAGCTACATATATTTTTAAAATCCGAGATAAGTAAGGAACTTTCTTCCAAACCTGCTGATCTTTGGGATATTGTTACCGAGGTGTTTATCCAGTAGGTGACATTGAAATCTGCTAATAGGTAAGGAATCTAAACTGAGGTCTGTTTTGGTCTCCCTCCCAGATATTCATGAGATTCTGGAAGATTCGCCAGCACGTCCTGATGATGGAGTGGACGATAGCCCTGATTGGTTCCCTTTGGATGACCACTGTAGCGATGATGATGATAATGATGGTGATGACGAAAACGACGACGATAATGATAGTGATGATGTCGAAGCTACCATCCCACCTGTTAGTATGCCAAAGAGTTCACCTGAGCCTCATCCTTGCCTGACTTCTCCATCACAGCAGCCATCATCATCATCGGTGGACCAGTCTGAGGCCTTAGTACAGATAACTTCCACATCACACACTGTAGGTGATAACTCTAACAATGGTCCAAGGTATGGCAGAGGTAAGAACCCTTGTCGTCAAGTGGACGGCCTGTCCAGAGGTGGTGAAGACTCTCAAGGGGTGAAGAGGGGAAGGGGGTCAAGAGGGAAAGATAGAAAGGTCCAGATAGCTGCCCATTTCAGAGATGATACAACAAAGCACAGCCAAGACCAAGGGACAGGCCCTTCCAGCACTGAAATAGATTGTGGGGTAGGCGATGAGGCCACCACCGGCCAGGAGTGCCGCAATGACCCTTCACTGGTCGGCGAAAGACCCATTACCCAGCAAATGCATGCAGCTGAATATCGCACACCTGGTGAGTTCCTAGGGGCAGCGAGAGGGGCCCTTGGGGCAGAAAGAGGGGCCCTAGGGGCAGAAGGAGGGGCAGTAGGAGGGCTGTTAGGAGCAGAAGGAGGGGCCCTAAGGACAGTAGGTGGGGCTCGAAGGCACCATGGAAAGCACCACCCAAATGATTCCATGGGCAGCTTGGCGGACATCTTAAGACGACTTGAAGTGAACGAGATTACACAGACAACAAGCCGATTTGACCGAGGTAGAGAAGGCCATAACGTCCTACGTGACCACCACCAGCAGCAGGATGAAGTGTCAGACAATCCTACTTCACTGGCTACTGGATCCAATGACTTTAAAGATCTCTGCGACGGTCCATACTGCTATCCGGTGGATTGGCTTTACGCTAATGATGACCCTCAGGCGACAGTGGAGGAAAGAGATCAAAGTGGGAACAGATCGACTGCTATGTCTTCTCCCAAAATGAGTACCGGTGGGAGCTCTTTCCGTGGTACCAGCCAATTGGAAGCATCCCTAGAAATGGGTAAAGCCATGTTTTCTTATGACTTGAACCCTTTATTAAATAAATTTAAAAAATATGTACAAGAAAGTTATTGCAAAAAATTGAAAATAAAATAGCTAAAATGACAAAATTGGAAGGTGGTAGGAATGTCTTCTCAACCAATAAAACAAAAGAAAAAAAGAGTGTGTATTGTGCCCTCACCATAGTCAAGAAGTAAAAATGGATGTGAGCTCAGGTCTAAAATTTGTTTTTAAAATCAGTAGTACATTGTTGTACCCAATGGAAGCAATTAACTAATTAATTGAAGGAAGCTAACTAACTATGTTCTATACAAATAAAAAGCATATAGATATACACTTACACAATTTCAAAAATTTCTATTTGAGTCAAAAGAATTTTTTTTTTTCCAAAATAGAAGTATTATCAAATTTCTTGAAATAATTAAGAACCAGAGCAGTTGCATTGTTTTTGTTTCCTGGTGAGTTATCCATCATCGATTCTCTTGTTTCTCGAAACGAAGAATTTGAGTGCTAATCAGCTTTTTTGTGTAATTTTTTTGTACACTAATACCCCATTTAATTGTAGTTCTTAGTAATAAGTTGCCTTCTCAGCTGTCATTGAAAAGTTGTGTTTTTTATTTTCCCTTTTTTTTTATGGTGAGTTAAATATAGTATTGCAAAATGTTGCATAGAGAATAAAATTCATCATCAAATGAATCTCAGAGGTTTCCTCCAGATCGATTATTTGTAATCTAATTTTCGTTAGTACTCTCGTCAGTTTTGGTAAAAACTTTTGACCGAACTCGAAAATCTGTTTCTAAAGTCGATCTTTATTTTCTCCATATTCAGACATATTAGTTGGTCAGCTGAGCATCGATACAACACCGGAATATCAGAATCAGATTCTCTCTCAGTTCAGTAGAGAGAGCAGAGATGGTAGAAGTAGTAGCAATAGTAGTAACCAATCGTGAAGTCCTCAGTTCATCTCGCTGGTGGGCAATCGGTATCACCAGAGCTGTGGATGCACCACCATCATTCCACCGCCCACAGCAAGTCGAGAGGCGAAGTAGCCGTCCCAAGAGAGCAAGCCAAAAAGCAGAGCTGCTGGGTCGCCGATTGGACACTCGAGATCCATATCGTAGAGCAGGTCGGTTTCGAGCTTCGGCCCGCAGCGTCCTCGTTTAGGTTTATAGTATGACAAAAACTCTGTGATTGACGGTCTTGCAGGACGGTACTTTGAAAAACAGTACGACGCCGAGAGGGGCCCGCAGGGGATTCTCCAGCAACTGTAACTTTTCTGTTTTTGATACGTTGACAAGTCAGTCATAGAGAGGGGGGTGGGGATGGGGGGGGGCAATGTGGGGGAAGGGTGGGCATTATCATAATGTAACAGCACAAAAGATACACATGTGGTATTTAAACCATCATAATATCCTTGTCGCCTTTACCATCCTTCTTTTTGTTTGCCAGTCACTAAGGCATGGTGTACTTATGGCCATCATTAGTACTCACTGAAATATATGTCACATATGTTTATTTTGAAGATAATTTTAAGCAAACATTTGCATCTTGAGTATCACATCCTGAAATATCATAATCAAAAAGAGTCCAAACCTCTGTTGAGGAGGGGTGTGATAGTTTTCCAGAATACCTCACAACGTTGTTAACTTGTGGCAGAGATGTGAATTGTTTTGCAAAGGTACGTCAGTGTGACTGTGCAGCCTTTGTATCACAGTGTAGTGGTTACGTTCCCATGACCATGGTACAGTACTTAGTACTCACTATAAATCATGGTATGGTACTTTGTTCTCGATATAAACCATGGTATAAACCATGGTAGTTATTTTCCCTGACAATATTGTGCATCTCAGTAAATTATTTATTCATCATTAAGGTAGAGTACTTAGTACTCGGTATAAACCATAATTATTTTACCTATCTCTGTGTTATGTGATTTTTAAATATTTTACCTGGCACCATAAAATTGTTATTGTCAACTCATAACCATGGTTACAAGTTACTCATCATACTGATATTATATTACCTTGTACCATATTTATTACTCATAACTATGGTATGTTATGGAAATTTCTTTATCATGAAGATGTTACCAGTTCTTACGAGAGGCTTATTTTATGGTCTGAAAGTTTCATATTCTTAAAGAGTCCCCTCCAAAGGCTAAAATCTTGCCTCAAAAAGTTGATTTTGAAAGATGATGCTTTCTGTGTTTTTTTTAATGTTGGTATTATGTTCACCCTCGGATAATACTTAATGCATTTTCAGAATTTCTAAGTTTTGTTTCGTTTAGTATGTCTAATGACACAAAACACCAGTCTTGTTTCATGCCCCTATTGTTTATTAGAAATTCTTGCTGTTAAAGTCTTTCTTTCTTTCAAAGCTTCATACATTTTTTTTAGTATAATAAAACTGAATCTTTCTTCTCCTTTCTTTCTTTTAACATTCCCAGTATAAGCTTACTCTCTGCCTGCCATACTGTTTGGCTGGTTAATCTTGTATAGAAATAAAATTGTTTATCATATTGATTATGTATACCAAGTTGGTCACTCCTTTGGAGTTTGGATTAGGTTTGTCTCATATTCTGTTGGTGTAAAACATTTGCAGTTTATGCCTGGGTCATGTGTTGTTATGATAATTATAATGTGATTGTTCTTTACAATGAAACAGTGTATATATTTGGTCATATAGTATAAAACCAGGGGTTTCCAACCATTTTGCTATGAGGGCCATAAAGAACATTGGTTGGAGCAAAGAGCTGGGTCCATAGGGAATCAAATGTCTCTTTCAAATTGGGGTCCTAAAGCCCTTGCCTAATTTTTCCTATTGGATATTCCAACACTGGTATAGAGAGAGAGTAAGCAAATCAGATAATATTTTTTTGTAGACAAATCTGTAAGGGGTAGGAGAAAAAAAAAAGATTGTTTTTTATAATTGAGAGGTATCAGTCTATCAGCAAAGATAAAAAATGAATTATCCTTAGATGTAAATGTTTTTTACTGGAGTTTCTTAGATTTTTACAAATGAAAAACTAAAATATTTTAAATATAGATACTTACAAATATTATATATAAGAAGTGTTACCATCGATAGAATAAATATTGTTTTGTTTAGATGAATTATTTAATGCTAGGGTTAAGAAAGAACCATTATTATTGTGTTAAAGCAAAAGGACAGAGTTAAAATTACGTAATTTTTTTTTTTTTTTTTTTTTTTTTTTTTTTTTTAAACATGAAATATCTGTCGACAAAGAAAAATGTAAACTTAATGGGTGTGAAAAGTGCACAGCATTTTTTGCTGGACTCAACAAGCTAGGAATACTAACAACATGGTCAGATTTAGATAGAGTTAGAGCATTTTTTTGTTTCCCTTTGAAAGTAGATTTTCTATGGCATTTCTGGCATGGTAGTTCAACTCCTCCAGAGAGCATGAGAACGTATTCAGGAAGTTATAAATTTGGAGAGAGTAAGTTTGAAGAAAATTGATGGTTAATACCTGTAGATGATCTTCAAAACCTGTATCTTACGAAGTGCAGACTTCCTACAAAATGGAATTCAACTAAACTTTTATTTTGTTAGTAGTCGGTCTCCATTTTCCCTCGGTTGGAAACACCTGCCTTAGAACACTTCCCCTCAAGAATTTACTTGGCTACACACACTGTTGTCATTGTCAGTGATCAATCTAGGTGGTTGCCTTCGTTCTGCATGCTGTAGGTGTTTTGATTGCACTTACGACAGCAACCTTAGCACATATTGGCTCGGTTTACATTTATGTCGATTATTACTTAATGGAGCAGGTAACACAAGAAATGGTACATAGATGGTAATTCCTAGGTAGGTCTGGAGAACAAAAACTGTCTGTTTTCTTCTTACTTAACTAATGGGGTCTAATTTTTTCATTTCAGAAAAGAGGAAATTAAAAAATCAGGAAATTTCTTATACCATGTTTGAAGCAACTATGCCCTTGCCATTTTATAAAATTCCTATTTGAAGCCAGGATTATAATTGTTTGTACTTTTCTAATCATGTCAAAGGTTATTCAGGGATAAAGTTTCACAGCTAACATAATTCTTTGTAGTATCCTGCAGCAATTATTGACAATGCAACAACGTTTATAACGTATAAGTTAGGAAACTTTTTGACTGACTTCTTTTGATATCGATTTGCTTGGGTCAGTGTTACACACAAAAGTTTTCCGCATGAGTACAAGCCAGTCATCCTATTAGCAGTTAACGTATCTAGGCTTGTTTCTTGTTAATCTTACTGAATATTTTATTTACAGCTAACTTATAAAAAACAACTGGAAAGTTTTTTGAAACTAATTCTTAAGAAAAGGAATATGAAAGAAACTTATTCCCTTTGAGACAAAGATACACTGATGAGATTTTAGTAAATCAATATTAGTTAAAGTTTGAAAGGATATTCTGGTGGCTAAAGTCAATTGCTGAACAAAACTGCTGAAAATGTTCTGAATCTATTTGTGAATAACACATCCTCATAGCAATTTGTATCGCAAAGATATGATTTTTTTTTTTTAAATATTGTGCTATTTTGTAAATGTATCTGGCAACAGCAGAATGGATGATGTCATCAAGGCAATTCAGCTGAAAATGTGTTTGTTTGGCTATATAATTTGTCAATTATTTATTCACAAGCAAACAAACAGATTGTTTCTAACAAAAAAGATACATTTTGATGACATTCTAAGTACAGAGAACTTTGATAACGCAACATTCTAAATGTATTAGGTTCAAGGATAAATTGACTAGAAGATTATAATTGAGTAAACAATTTTGGTTTATAAGCTACATAAAATGTAATTATCGCCATAGCTGCAGGACACAACTTGGAATAAAGCATAGAGCAATTGTATCTCCTAAAACAAGTGAATTTTCTCCAGGTTCCTAATGCAGGTAAAACATATGAAGTGCCATTTATCTGATTGCTATTTTAGTACCAAAAAAAGTGGAAGTAGAAATGGAATTTGTTGGGAGATTGGCACTTAAAATTGGGAGGGAGGGATATTGTTGAAATGTTCATATAGACAGGTTAACATACCAATCATGAGAAAACAATTTACTTTACAGTTTAAAAAAATAGAATTTTGTTTTAATTTCAGGTGTGATTTCATACATGAGGTAACATATTGTCTTTACCAAAGACTTATTATAATAATATCAGATCTAAATAATTTCTCGATATGGGTATACTTGAACCATGTGTTTTTACTAATTGCACTGCTTGATCGACTTTTATTTGATATTTTACAAGCAATGATTCTACGTGAGAACATCGTTGTGTTAAATTGTGAAAAATGAAACAAGAGTTTAGGCATGAAATGCCTTTATAGTTTTATTGTTTCCCTTTAATGATAATTTTATCGCATAGCAGCATTCAATGATATGATGATATTGTGACACACAACAGTAATAGTCAATCCTTGTCTCTGACAATGCAAAAGGTATCTTTCTCTATGAAAATTTGCTTTTTATGAATTGCTCTTTGAAATACTTGTAATTTCGTTTAACCTCTTTGCAAGGTTGTTTTCATTTTTTAGGGAATTTAGATATGGTAGTCCAGAAGAGGCATTGAATAAGAAGATGAATCTAAGAGCTCTTTTCCATGAGACTTTTAACCCTTTGACAAAATGAATTGTTTTTGTCACAAAACTTCCAAAGTAAAATTAGCAGAATTTGGACTTTATCTCTCAAACATTGTACCTATTTTATCCCCGTCCTCAAAACTTCCATTATTTACCTCAGACTTTTTTATCCTTATTTCAAATTTCTTTAAAAAAAATTTAAAAAAATCAATCTGAGGTTAAACATCAGGAATCAATCACTGAGATCCAGAGTTGGGAACTTAAAGTTAGTGATAAAACTTTTCTTCTCATTCCAATGATTCCTCTGCTCCATTTGCTACTTTATGAAGAAAATTATTAAATAAAGAGATGAAAATTAAGGACATTACTTTTATCTGGTCTTTGTCATTTCAGTCTTTGTATGCAAACATATTTATGTCATTAATATTCATCAAATGGCTTTAAACACAAAACAAGAACCAAATGTTGCATGGTTTAAATCTTTGGCACATAGGTTTGTCACACTACATTCATACAATCTACTGTGTTAGTTTTTTTGTGTACATGTGTGTACATGTGTACATGAATAATCAGTGAACATAAAAATTCTTAATTAGATACCTCTGAAATATTATGTCTAATTAGCTTTATACATGTACTTGTAAGTAAACATGTATACAATATACATGTAAGTATAAAGATACATGCTTATGAGATAAAACATTGACCTCATTAATATTCATGCAAGTATCTGTTTACTATGTCATGAGACTTTGACACCATGGTACCTTCGTGGTACCTTTCTATATATGTTACTGCATTATTTAATAGATAATCCCTCATCATTTTGGTGTGCAAAAGTTCATGAATAGTAACATATTCCGCACTATGAATATGTTGAGGCATCAGAACCACTTAACGTTTTTGCTTTTCGGTTTGTCCATTTTAAGTGGAGGGGGGGGGGGGGTTGTCAACATGTTGCATTCCAATACTCAGCTATGCAAAGCAGGGGAATAACCGTGCAGCTGTTAAATTTAGATAGGAGTAGGTGGCTCTTATTGAGAGATGTCCTGTGGAAAGGAGATAAATGTGATCAATGAAGTTGGGATGTTTTTCTAAATTTATTAATTATTGTCCATGACATCCTCTCCTTCCACCAATCCCCCTCCCCAACCCCCCACCCCCAACACACACACATCAAGTAACAACGATGATCCAAGCGGGTAATTAATTCTTAATCAGTAACCAACTTAACCTTGTGATTTGCAAACGTATTCATCGTAGTTTCACCAGGGAGTTGTTATGGAACTCCATGGTTTCACTGATAGGCTTAGAGGCCACGGTTTATCGGTGTACTACCGCGTACGGACCACAACGAGCATACCTAACCCATTGCGCTACTTGATAGGCCCAAATGTAAACAAGCTCGTTACGTTAGCTGCCATGATTTTGTGGCTCTTACTTCTGCCTACTGTTGCGGTTGTTTTATGGTCACTGCTGAAAATGATGAAACCAGGAAAACCGTTGTTTGCTGTTGGGTAATGATACGTTTTGCAAAATTCCGAATATCTGTTGTGTAACTTTCAAGTCAGGACTAGGTTAAGTTTTTGCAGGAATGTGGGTTATGTTACTTGTTAGGCTCAGCCATATAATGGTAAGAGCATACTGTACAGTGTAATGATGTGCTTGGCTTGTCTAGCCTAACGTTACAGTAGCGGTTTCAATTTTACGAATATAAAATCAGCATCGGCAAATAATTGAAGTGACGCAATATCATTCAGGAATATTCCTGTGGTTTTCTGTCAATTCTGTCAATTACTTTCGATCGTAAGCAATTTAAAGTCAAGATTTTTAATCTTTCAAGATATATGCTGTATGCAAGGACGCGAGTGGGAGAATGGATGCATCAGAAAGACCTTCAGAAGTTTCGAGAGCAGTATCCAGATGGACATTCCAAAGTAACAGCAACAGAATTAGGAGGTGATAAATTTGTTCCTTTATATATTATCCATCAATACATGTTACATACTGTATAAACATTTAGTAAAAGATGTCACACAGGAGAGAAACTGAGCTCAACCAAAACTGTATGCCTACAGTACCATACTTTTCAGTTGTGACAGGACTTAAAGGAATGACATTCAATTTAATGTCATCATAGTTTTCCTCACATATGCTAGATTATCAGATTGTGGTCACCCATACTTCAATGTCAACATACATTGTACTGCCACTTATAAAAGTAGTTCACATGGAGACATTTTAAAAGTCTATTCTTACGCTCCTCAATGTCTGGAAACTACTCTTAGGACCACAGCCACTAGAAATATGTACTTCTGAGAAACTTGAAGCAATATTAAGCACACTAAATTTTGAGCAAATACTATTGACTTTTGTGTTACAATTGTCAAACCATATACCCTAATTTCAGTGCCTATGCCTCTCAAACTGGAACTGCCCTCATGTGTAAATTATGAATATGTGATGCCTTAATTGTAGTGGATAGCATTTATACAAATTCACAAAGAAAAAAAGCATTACATGAAAGTCACTCGAACAATGAACCAGAGCAAGGAAAAACCACTTTTTAACTGACAGCACACTGTTTTACCCTAGTCACCTTGCATCTTGTTTGGCAATGTTACCTATATATAGTGATATCACTTTCTTCTTTTAAAAACAAATCACTACTCGAGACCTCAAGTGCTCGGCACTCGGATAAAAAGTATTTGACTGCAACACTGAGGATCACTGTACAGATAACACTGCACGGACACACTCTTAGCTTCAGTCCCTTACACAGGAACTCTAACACAGTGTTACATCTAATGCAATATCACAATTCCCTTAAAAAAGGAAACAATTAAATGCCCTAGCTGAGGTTACAGTCATCTGCATTTCTATTGACATCGTCATATATTATATGTGTGCTCCTCTGATGATCCTTTGAATAATTGTCTTTGTTATTATGTATATAGCTCAGTATAAGCAGCTTGTGAGTAGAGGATATTGAGCAGCAAAATACTTTAGGCCATTGTGACCAAACGGTTTTCTTTGTTGTTCTTTCTTCTTGGGATACAACTGGGAATGCTAATTTACTTGTACAGTACATTCATTTGGCTTTCTTCAGAGACAGGTGATGATTGTGAATTAAATAGATGATGAATATTCATGAAGAATTAGTGAAACCTTTTTTAAAATCTTTATTTGTGTGTGTGCATGCATTAGTCAGTAGAAAAGAAATTGAGAAGGTATTGTAATACCTATAGTGTAGCATGTACATGTTAAGGACTCCATGTTCTGTTGCATAAATGTGGACAACTAAGCTGGCTTTGCTAACTGTATTACTGGTTACATGGGACTTAGTGTGGAACAAGTTGTTTGGCTTTTGTGACCAGGTTCTATCTTGGATGACTGTTTAAAAAGATAAAACAAGTACTGGTGACATGGTAAGAATCTTGGTTATATTGAATCGGCCCATATTGTATAGTATAGGCCTGTATTGTATATTTTATACTATATGTATTATATTGTATTGTATTATATTGTATAGGCCCTTACTATATTGTATAGACCTCTGTATTCAAATGGTACCGATTAAAGTCATGCTCTCCCAGACAATTCCTACAGTATTCCTACAATTCCTACAGTTCACCTAATATCCCTTTTCCTGTTTTATGACATGAAGCATTAACATTGTTTAGTGGACAATGTGTGATATTTGAACAGCTTATGCCGTCTTGTCTGCAGTATGAAGCTTTTTGAGAACCCAGAGTGGTGCAGTCTTCATAAAGCTCTCCAAACAGTGATATCTTTATCACACTACTGAAAAATATGACTTTGTAGGTTTAGTTTACACCCCTTTCCCCTGCCTCAGACCACTCTCCCCATCTAACCTCCTCTCTGCTTCCCCTGCCTTTGTGTTAATTGGAACCATATAGTAATGGCAGGTTTATATCCCCCTCCTCCTGCACTATATCCTCTTGGAAACCATACAAAGCAACTGTGCTAGGTTATTTTCTTTTGCATGGGATGTGATATTAAGTTAACTTGGTCAAAATTGTCAATTTTCAGATGTGAAAATCCGGCCAATACCATTACTTGAAGATAACTATGCATACCTCGTGATTGACAAATCAACGGAGACCGCTGTGGTCGTAGACCCTGCTGATGCAGCTGCAGTGAAGGTAAGTCCGATGAAAATAATAACGAAAGTCGATATAGTCTGTGTGTGAGTAGCGAGGCTTACAATGGGTGGTTGGGGGGGGGGGGGAGAGGTTGTGAGGAGGGGGTAAAGGGACCGTAATGGAGAGGAAAGATAAGTGGAAATATGGATTGATTTTAGCAGGTTGGTAAACACAATTGATAAAGCTGCTGGACATTAAAAGAGCTAGAGAGAAATTTAGAGAATGTAGAGAGGAGGATAGGTAAGGGAAAGAAAAGAATTTGACATGAACATCATCAGCGTAATATTTTCAGTCAACGCCATCAGTAACTTGTAGTATGTGTGATATTATATTTTTGTTGATCTTTTGTGGATTATCCACAATGTTTTCATAGCTCATGCACAGGTCATGTCATGACAGGTAATGTCATATTTGTTTGTATTAGTCAAATTTCTGTCCTTTTTAATTCATTTTGTTTCACGAACAGAAAGTAATCGAGGAAGAAAATGTGAGGCTGTCTGCTATCTTTACCACACACAAGCATTGGTAGGTGAAACTGCACAAAGGAATGACTGTGATACGCAAATGTCATTAAAAACCAAACCAAAGAAGATTTATAAAACAACTAGTAAATGTTTGCAGAAGGATTATAAGAGGAGAATTGGGAGATAAAACTGTCAGCTGGGCGCTGTTTAGCTGCTGCCATGTGGAGGGATTGTCTCTGTTTGACAGGCTATCGTTAACTGGGGTAATATTGTGATTGTACAGCGCATAGAAATGCATTTGCATATAGTTGCTCTCTATAAATGAATAAATTATGATTATTTATTGTTTTACTTTGCTTACTGATTAAATGGTGGCAATCAAGCTTTATGATAAAGGTGATTTTATCAGAACATTAAGTGAACTAGTCATCTGTGTGGAAAGTTTCTGCAGAATTTTGACTTATAAGTTGTTTTTTTCTGCCTTTCAAGTATCATCTCTATGTGATGCTGCCTTTTATTAGGCAGGCAGAGTTAGTTATTCGACTGATCAACAGAATCAAAGTCGAGATTGATATGCGATACTGTATAAATCATTTCCCGATGTACTCTTGCCTTGGGGTGAGCTCAAATCATATTTTCATATTTTTGTAATTTAATATCTTCCACTCTTTGATACTAAATGTCTAATCCTTTGCATGTTTTAATCTTGCAATTCTTCAACAGGGATCATGCAGGGGGCAATTTAGAACTTCGAGCAGACTACAAACATGTCAGTATCTATGGCAACAAGAAAGACAACATTCCTGGCTGTACCAAGTAAGTACCTGAAGCAACAATGAGTATTCAGTCGAGTTATTCGCTCAAGTAATCACTTTAGCATTCGAGCTGGTTGTTACATTAAGTTTTTACAACTTAAAACTCATCTTTTTTTATTTTCTTTATCTACATGTACTTTAATGACTGATCTAGTTTTTATTTGTCTTTACCTCATTTATATTAGTTTCATTAATTTATCTATTGATTATTTTGCTGATTTATTTTCTGATCTTGCTGTGACTTCTACAGTATATTTCTTCCATTACTCTGTATTTATCTTATATTTTTACTTGTATTTGACTATAATCCCACGTAAAGTGCTTTGTGATATTCTGTTGTGTAAATAGCTATATAAATATATATTATTATTATTACATAGTAATGAGCATATGCAGTTATCTAAACAAATCAATGTGGACTGTTCTACCAGACATGTGGTCCAAATATCTTTTTTATTTATATATGATAAAAGTTTGGTCCTTGCCCAGAGGATATCAGCGAACTTCTGACGTGATGTGATGTGATTCCATGTCATGTGATGTCATGTCAAATCGTGTCCTGGCGTGTCACGTCCTATCATGTCACATCGTGTCTTGTCATCAGATGACATTTTGACAGTGTGACTGTTTTGATTGGACATGATCATAATTGCAGCTCAGCTGATGTCATCACATGTGTCAACCAAGATACTGTATGGCTGTTAATATTATATTATTATAAAAAACTTGTGTTCATCAAAAGTTGTATTCATCATTTTATAAAATTTATAAGAAACTGATGCAAGACATGACCATGTAACTTTCTGGATATTTTTTTCTTCTTTTCTGTCAGCTATGTCAAAGATGGTGATGGCATGCAGGTTGGAAATCTTAATTTCAGGGCTATTTTCACACCAGGGCACACAGTGGGTATGTATCTGTAAGGAAAGAATGCCATTATGCAAACCAAGGATATTAAGAGAATGTTATAAATTAATTTTAATTTTTATGGTGGCTGAAGTTTGGTGAGAAGTTTGGTGAGACAAGTAGCTGAGACATTAGTGATATGTGTGTTAAGCTTAAATAGCTTGAGATATATTATTTATGATTTGTGTTTAGTAATGAGATTACATCCTCACCCCTAACCCTAACCCCACCCTTCACACCCTAACCCAAGCCTTCACCAATAACCCACCCTTAATCCCTAACCCCACACTTCACCCTTAACTTCACCCTAACCCCACCCTTCACCCCTAACCCCACCCTGCATCCCTACCCCCAACCTGCATTCCTAACCCCATCCTTCATCCCTAACCCCACCCTTCATCCTAACCCCACCCTTCATCCCTAACCCCACCCTTCACCCCTTCATACTCACCAACATTCAGTTTGTTTTTACTTTCATCCTCCAATACAAACATCTCCATGTTTCAATCTCTATTTTATTTTCATGTTGTTCTCCTATAGGTCACACCATTTACTTACTAGAAGCCAGGCCAGGTTGTCCTCAATGTGTCTTTACGGGTGACTGTCTGTTCCTGTCTGGGTGTGGTAAGTCTTTATTGCTTTCCATTTCTTCTTTCTTTATCAAAGTACATTTGTTCAGAGTATCATCATGATCATACAGTTAGTCTCTATGCAAGGAGGATGAGGTTGAAAAGTGGATCAAGTTATTCCGTTCTCAATCTTGGGCGGCCTTCTTGAAAAAAATAACTTTAGCCAAGATCATTTGGATTATCTATTATTCCCTTTTTTAAGAAAATACTTCAGGTTAACATTACACTGTGTCATGATCAAACGGTTATGGTCTGGATGTACAGAGGCTGGGCTTGAGAGTGCTTCAAGTTCAGGTTTTTGTGCTGGGGCTCCATCTGGAGTAATTCTTAAAAAGTACTGACGACCTCAAATAGATAGTCATAAATGTAGTACTCAAGATATTCATATTGTAAATCACTTGGGGGAGGGGGGCCTGATAGATGCGTTGACATATGTCAGGACCTGTTTACAGTGAAGACACTGGTCCATTTATCCACTTTCCACTGTTTCATTTAGTTATCCCCCCTCGCCTTAGTATTGTCTACTTATTTGTTGTTGTTGTAAATTGTAACGGTAGTTTCCAGTTAACCTTTAAACTTTACAGCCTAGATACTGCACCCTGTGGACATCACCATTAGGATGTGAAATTCTGTATCATCGTGTCCTACAGTATGTCTGACATGAGATATATCAACAGAAGTGTTCCATGTTGTGCAAATCATGAAAATAGCTTTGGAAGTCAAGTTATTCTAAAAAGTGTACTTAACTGGACGATTGCTACACCTTGCTGTATTAAGTTATTTCACTTTTTTTTTCAACTTTGGGAATGGACAAAAATATGTGTTAGTGTGTGGGATGGGAGTGGGTTAAGGGTGGGGGAAGAAAGGAGGGAGACAGGAAGTGGGCCATTTAAAGGAAGTCATGATAGTCACCTGTGTGATTTGCTGAAGTCACAGTTATCAAAGTTGTATTTTGATTCAGAGACGTCAAAAGGATGAGATATTCAAAATGAGCCATTTCTTCTCCCGACAGGTCGGACTTTTGAGGGTTCTTGCGCAACAATGGTCAGCAGCTTGGATAAAATCTGCGAGCTGGATGATACCACACTAGTCTGGCCTGGTTAGTGTATTGTCAATATATCAAATAATCAAGCTGCTATCAGGTTGTCCGTTTGTGATGTAACAAAATCTTTGTTTGGTTGTGTCGTATCAACTTTTCCACTCGAAGGGCTCTTCAATAGGCCTGTTTGCCTAACTGGAAATATTTGAAGTCTAAAGGTGTTGAGACAAAGAGGTCTGATAATATTTCTAAATGAGAAATTGCAGACTAGAAGAATGGAAAACATGTCATGGGGGGGGGGGTTGAGGCAAAAACTAAGTTAAGAAGGCCCTTTGTTTAAGTTTGGTGTGGGAGGATGTTTAAGCATGTTAATACCTTTTAAAGATGCCTGGAAGGACGGTTCCTTTTGTTTTTATGTTGGTTGGGAAATGACAGGAAGTTAATCTGTGCTATGAAAGCAGGTACTGGATGTACGGAGCCAGGTGCTGAGAAATGTGGATATATCTGGAAGGGGTGGGAGGCAAATCAAAGCAGTAAAAGAAGATACAAAAACTGTGCTCTCCTTAAGAAAGGGTTGAAATAATTCAATTTCGACTTTTATCCAGCCGGTTCTTTTTTTTATAACATGGTTAACCGGTTACGGTTAATTCTGCAGACGGTTAACCTGTTATTGAAAACCAGAAGTTTTCTTGGCCAACTCTGGATTGTTTTCTGTGGATGTCCATGCTGAGTAAATATCCTTTCAGATATATCAAAGAGCTCGAGTTGTAAAGAATTTATTTATAACTGTTTGCACATGATAGATATTGTTTTTTCAAACTGATTTCTGTCATTATCTGGTTTATTTTGCAGGTCATGAATATGCTAAAGATAATCTAGAATTTGCACGATCAATAGAACCAGAGAACGCTGCCATCTCGGTAAGTTTAACTGCATTAAAATTATTGCGAAGAGAATATGGTGTGTGCTTCAAATGTGTCACTGAAAATGATAAGTGTACTTACAAAATTTTCTCCCCTCCCTTTCCAATTCATCAGACGTAATTCTAAACTTAGAGGGTAGCAAACAACTAATTTTTTAACAAAATGAAGAAATAACCTGTTAAGCATTTCAGGCTCAATAACACAGTCGGCTAAGGTGAGTTCCTTAGATGTTCAATGCAAAACTCAATAGCACATCATATGACTTTTAGGACCTCAAGTAACATGTTTTCAATACAATTTCTTTTTTGTTTAACGGGACAGATGGTGTTGAATGTCACCCAAGGGTGTCTCCGTTATTTAAATGAAGTTAAAAAACATAATTTGGTTGAGTTATTAGAATTTTATAACACAATGGATTAACAATAACATTCGCACTGAGGAGTCAATCACCAATTTAGCAGTTAATAAATGGAACATTCCAGCAATGTAGTATGCTTTCAAACCTTAAGGTCTTGACAACTAGAAAATAGCAGTAGAAACATTACCAGCACTCATAATATTTCGTTTTTCTCAGACTGATACAGCAAGACAAAACAGAAGCACTTTGAAAATTTGACAGGGGAAGGTCACCATATAAATTTTACCACTAAATGCTGTTGAGTTGAAGAGAGTACATTTTGGGCAAATTTTGGTTATGTCACTCATATTCTGTTCTCTGCTTAATACATTATTCAAATCAGGAGAAGTTGTCGTGGGTGAAAGGTCAACGACTGGAGAGGAATATCACGAGTCCGTCGACCGTAGCTGAGGAGAAGTCCTACAATCCGTTCCTTCGTACAAGGGAGGGAAGTGTGCTAACATCTCTCGGTTACGATGCGACCGAGTCTGCCGGTGCTGATATCAGTGATTTAAGGAGCAAAGCACTAGCGGAGATCAGGCACAGGAAAGATAGCTTTAATTATAAATTGTGAAGAAAGAAATTATCCCATATTGAAATCAAAGTATTAGAATTTTACTCTCCAAAGGTGTAGCAGAGGCTGACAAAGTGTGAAGGCATGGACCAGCTAGAAATTTACCTCAGCCTCAAAATGGTTCAGAAGAGCTTTCAAAGCATTTTCCCCCTTACTATTATACCATATATAGTATTCACTCAAAAATGAGATTTTAACATGATAATTACACCAAAACAGGGTATATCAGGGAGTAATAAATATCAATATTTCAATTTTCATTCCTCAAGATTTTGTATGCCCAGAAATATTTTATCAATAAATTTACACTATGTTCTTGCAAAAGCATGCCTAGGTTTGTTGAAGTTGTTGAGTTCACATACCCTTGGTATAAAGCGTTAGAAAACTTTTGCATACATTTTGAGTTGATTACATTGCGTGCTTTGTTTGGTACCAAATGCTCTGTGTGGACAATACTGCATAGATGAGCTTTGTGTTCTACTTGGTACCATCTGCAGGGAACAATCCTACACTGCTTCCCAATGTTTTTCTCACGTTGTGATATACTTAGGCTAGCCATGACTAAAAAGCAGTGAACTTGCAAATTGACTGTAAGTTAGTATAAAATGTCATTTTTAAAGACACAGTTATCAAAACCTTGCAGAAACTAATTATCTGATGACAAAAAGGAAGTTATATATGTTTTTGTTTTATTCCTGCTACCCCTGACTTGTGACCTCACTCAGAGACCCACTGTTTGGGTCATAGGTCAGGCAACGTGGTAATAGAATATATTTGTTGGTTAAAAGTTTACGTTTCCAATTTCAGATTCTCATGTCTGCTAAGAGTGATAAAAAACCAAGAATATGTAATGTCATGATGTACCTGGATGATATGTGGGCAAGGATTTCTCACATGAGCAGGTGATGGATGTTCTTGGCAGCACATTTTCACTATCATACATAGATAAGTACTTTCACGAATCAGGGAGGTAAATTAATTCTAGCAATCCAAAGAATGTACATTCCAAGTTGATGAATGTTTCAATTGTGATTTTTGTATTTGTCTGTTGTTAATTTGGTATTCATGTATCCATCAGTCAACCTGTTAAAACAACAAATAAATATAACGTCAAGATTAAATGGTTGAAAAGCAAGTATAGCTTGCGAGGAAGCTGTGAATGTTGGACACCTACTAGAGACGTAATCTCATATTACAAGATAAGCTTTAATAGACATCCCTTTCTCCGAACAAAATAATGAAGACTTGATTTCTTTCATTGTTTTTGCTCCATATTGTTTTTAATTAAACTCTTTGAGCAGAAACTTCATAATATCTGCTGCACCTTCACACATTTTTATTCTTTCTTATATTTTATAAACCAATCTACTGCTCTGTAACGCCACAGATCAAATGCTCATAATAATACAATTTCATGTTTTGTTTTTATCATTTCTTTACAAATAAACAATATTTATACGTATAAAATATTTCCATAAGCTTGTTCATGCATACTTTGTTAAATTTATTGAAGATGGCAAGCCACTCGAGGCAGGAGGATGCGTATGAATGAAAAGTCACAAATGATTGTTCTCGTAGTTTTTTACAACTCGCTCATTTTTCCACCGAAAAATTTCCCACAAAACTTTTTTGAAATTTGTCACAGCATATCCATGATAACTGAAATGAGTAGAAAACTGAACGGCATTTTCAAAAGGATATAAAAAATTGATCAAAGTCAACACAAATGTGACCAAAAACTGATTTTGATATAAAAAGAGCATCTCTGATTAGTTATTGTCGAACAAACCCTCCTGCCTCAAGTGGGGAAACCTTGCATTATTAATAATAAACATACGTTAATAGATTTAAATAAGTTTTAAGTAATGTAACCCAAAACATATTTGGCATCGACGAATCAAAAGCCATAGAGATAAATATTTAGTAATTACAAGAAGAGCAGGGAATTAATGCCGTTAAACACCGGATACTTCTTGACTTTGTATAATATATGATACTCAAAACCAAGGTGTTAAGACACTGCAAAATGAAATAGGAGGGGGGAGGGGGCAGAAACTCATAAAAAATTGAAGACTTTAATCTTGTATTCTCTTCTCTATGAAGATGACCGGCTCTTCCAGAGACCCATGACAATAATTGGAATGAATAATGAATACAGATTAATTGGTTATTAACCCAAATTGTTTTTTTTACAATAGAATTTTTTTTGGACTCTACAGTGACTTTTATACTCCACTGTAGAAGAAAAAGAAGGGAGAGAAAGATTTCGTTCGGAATGATCAAAGCATTCTAAAACTGCAGCATAAAAATGATGGAATTAGTTTTTTAAGATCATCAGAACATGATAGGACCTGCACCTCTAGTATAAATCACAACTGGCTGTGCCTCCCCCATCCCCTCACACAACTTTGAGCTGATATTTACAAAGTTCTACAAAGATGTAATTCACAGCCTCAATATTATGAATTAGGTTCTTGAACCCACGACGGGGAGGGTTGTACATCTCCGGGCAGTATCGAAAGAAAATTCTGATTGTCGTGTTACAGAGATTAACGTAATAAATATATAAATGGAAATACAAAGAATGAAACCGTGTTCTACTTTTTTTAACTTGTGTCATAAATACTGCTGTTGCTGTATCACGCAACTTTGTTATTGTTGAACACATAAAAGAATGATAACCCAGACTTGCAAAGATAACCAGAACATAGATTATTATAAACTGTACACTCTGCTGCCAATAACTTTCAAGTTAAGAATTATGCATATGATGCATACTTTTGATTATATTATTCATTTGAGGAACATGCACCCCCCCCCCCAAAAAAAAAACATGGACATTCACTGTAGTACCATGCATGCCACAGTGATTGGGTTCTGTCTATGTGCAAGAGCTTTACAACAAATTTTTGGCTTAATAAATATATACTTTGATACTGTTAGTAACCTGAAAAAAAAAATGCACAGTATTCATTGGAAATTGTTATTAGTGCTGCAAGTTTAGGGTTGAGGCAAGAAAAACTCCCACCTACTTCTTAATTTTACCGTCGTTAAATGTATAATACATTTGCCGGGATACGATGTAGTAAGATAGTCTGCAACTATTGAGATGTTATTCTACATCACATGAATAACCCAAAGGGTTATAAACAAATCACAGAGTAAGAAAATCAAAAAAAATATTAATAAAAAACCAAAAAGTATTTTTGCATAGAATGATAATTTCACTGATCTGATAATCATTTTTTGTTTTTGTTGCCAAACTTATTTTCTCTACTAATGTCTACAACAGATATAATAAATTTTATTTATATTTCTTAACACGATATATATTCATTTATCCTTCCACCCTTCACGAGCGAGAGAGAGAAGAAAAATTTATTTGCTCAAAAAAAATAACTTTGGATTGCACTCGATGTATCTTCCCAAAAAGTTTCACAATAAAATATTCCAGCCTGCTGATTATGCAGAGAACGAAAAAAAAACAGACTGACGCATACGAAATGACAAGAGAAAAAGTGAGTTGCTGGGATTCGAGCCCCAAATTATGGTAAATTGATTTCAGAGTATCATAGATTTTACAATTAAATCTGTCTATATATTTGAGCGCTTTTACTGTACTGATGAAAGTTCTACAAATTACAACATCTCCAAGATATTTTGTCAAATTTGCATAATTTAATGACTTCCACCAAAAACCCTGATAAATATTGAAGAGAACTTTCCATGACATACCGCGACACAACAACATAAAACCACTTTTATGGATTCCGGATGATTTTTACGTCGGCAAGCCGTTGTTACGAATTTGAACGTCGTCTCCAGACTTTTGAAATACTGTTGGACATATATGGACCTTCAATGACCTGCTCAAGCCACATCATACTTTATGGCCCTTTCACGCATTACAAAAAAGGTGAAATATCTATCCCAAAAGTTAAAAGGGCATCATGTTTCAATCATAGTCTTCGGAGGTCAACCCCATATTCAGTGACATAATTATTAGTTGACATGAACCTATGATGGCCATTGTTGTAGTTCTAATGAGACTAAACAATAGACTGGGGGGGGAAACAAAAATGGTTTATCTACTTATCTACTTGTGAAACAAAAAGCCTGTGTAGGTAAAAGTAATAAGTTAGACGGACTGACGGTTTCGATCCTATTTAGGATCTTCAATCAAAGGCAAACTGTAATGAAAACATCTTATAAAGGACACATTTAAGACGACTGATAGATAGACAACGAACTTGGAAGAAATGAACGATGAATAGAGGAAAAAATAGGCTGACGAAGGGATAATGAAAGGACTAGAGAGATGGACTCTGCAGAAGGGTGTAACAATGTGGATTAATTAGTAAGTTGGTTAAAAAGGAGAATGAAGACAGGGGATTAGGAAGGACATGACAGTAGAGTGTTGTGGTTGGACAGGAAGTGTGATAAAGAGAAGGGTTGGAGGAAGGGGATAGGTATGGAGAAAGGGAGGGAGAGGGGTCCAGGGGGTGTTTAGTCATTCCCTTCTTTGGATGTTGAGATCATTGGCTTGAATTATGTTGTGAATGGACAGATTAAACCACCTGTAAAATAGAACCTTCTTATCTGTAGTTATATTAAAACCTTTAAGCTGTTCAGACCTTCCATCGTCTAAAATTGTTATTGTCTTTGCACCACATAAAGGAGGGGTAGGGGGGGAGGGGGGAGATGAAAGACAGGGAGAAGAGATTTCACAATTCTAAAGGATGAAGATCCACAGCATTCCACCTCCCCCCATCCCCTTCTTCTAGCACAAACAATGTTGAAGGTAGGGCACACCAATGCATATTCTTCCTTCCTTCCTTCACTCCTACCTTCCACCAACCTTACCCCTCCCCTCACCACCTCCAGTGGTATTTCAATGAAGGTTTAGCCATTACTAACTCTTTCCTTCTCTCTGGTAATCTTAGCACAGCTACATTTAAATTTAAAAATGGTCTGAAAACCTTGATTGTTTGATAAAGAGAGCAAACAATTCCGTGGATTTCCCCCTTCATGGTTATTATAATCAATTCCAATATGGCTGGTCCTTTGCTCAGGTTTGCATCCATCCAATTTCATCCGATTACTGACCTACCACGTTCTCTCTCTTCTCAGTTCCCTTAACCAGATAACGACAGCGATTGCTCAACAGCTATCCTCCTGGGTTCTTTGCTCCATGTTCTGCTTTCGTCAACGGCAATTATAGAAGTTTTTTTTCGTATCAGTCCATCTTAAAATTTGTTGAATACTTATAACTGTTAATTTGCTATCTCCTTTGGTGAAGAATTCTGCAACAGCAATGGTGACGGCTAATCTGCTGTCTCCATGGTATATGATGAAACGTATTGAATCGTGCAACAGCAACGGCCATAGTAATGCTCTGTCTCCATGGTATATCATGAAACGTATTGAATCCTGCAACAGCAACGGCCATAGTAATGCTCTGTCTCAATGGTATATCATGAAATGTATAAAAGCAAACACTTGTCTTCTCTGTCCATGTTAGATCTGCTTCCGTTAACAGTGATTGCGATAAATGACAGTCCCATTGGTCTCAGGCTTAAAAGTGCCACATTCTTCAACAGCAACCGGTTGGTTATGTAATCTTCTCAATTCATGATTAGGTTCTGCTTCTGTTAACCGTGGTGGCTGCTTCCCCCTCTTCTCGGTCCATATTCACCCTCCTACCAAATTTAGAAACAGTGATATCTATCATCCTCTCAATCCATATTAAGTCCGCTTCTGCTAACAGCTGTTACCTCCCTCCATGATGTATGTACTGGACACTGCGACAGCAGTGCTTACATTGCCATCTTTCACATCATATTTTACCCCAATAAAATGGTCATATTTCCATCTTTGTGCTGTCTGCTCAGTCCACACTCATAACATAGCTTTCTTCGACAGCAATTGCAAAAGTCTGCTGTCGTTTAGGTTCATCCGATACTGTACTGGTTTCTTTGAGAGTAAACAATTCATTTGCTCTCTCATCAGTCCATGCTAAATGTACTGGTTTCCTCGACAGCAATGACTAGCTTTTCCAAGAGCATAGCGAAGTTGGGATACGGAGGTAGATCAAGTCGGTTGAAGCATGTGTGGGCTCTGAGGGATTAAGGAAAAGTAGGGATTAGTGTGAATCCTGTGTTGTGTGGCTACAATTACGTCCAAACTGCGTTCTCATTATCAAAGAGAACTCCTGAAATGCTCTGAAACCGTTTGATGGTACCGCTGGCAATTTTTACAGTATGATTCTGGAGTATAGCTAATGGCTAATGCAAATGACAGACTATCCTACATGCAGATGTGGTATGTGCCTAAGGGCCCTAACGGTGAAGAGGTCCCTCATGGTGAGGGAGCATTTAAGGTGAAGGAGCCCTCAATGGTCAAGGGCCTCTGTGAACACTTACAGACAAGATCATATCACGTTTCCAATTTTTGAGTTGTGTTTGAAGCTGCTTGTGAAGCTTTTTCAATAAAATATTTTAAGGAGAAATAATGAATCTCATACCTTTGTGTGTGGATGCACCATATTAAAAGTAAGAAGTAAGAACTGAGGGAAAGGGGGAAGGGGCAAGCATCTGGGTGCCTTAGGACTTAGTACCTTAGGACTTGGGAGGGTGTAAACTGACACTATAAACCCCAATTTTAGCATGCTAATCGCTGAAAGTTTACAAAAACAAGTTCCAGGTTAAGAGACTACCATTATTATTCCAATACATGTAGGTATGTTAAACTAGACAACTTAGGGGTGGGGGGGGATGCTTTGATTGGTAGAGTCTGAACATGAGTGACCATTATCTGCATTTTCTAACATATTTGAATGAGTGGACCATTATCTGTATTTTCTAACAGCATATCTGAAGTGAAAATAGAGTAAAACCCACTCTCCAATTTGACAACTTAAATGAAAACCAGGGACGTCGCAAAAGTCGATAATGTAAAAATAGCACTTCCCGTCTTTGACTGCATAAGGTTGTTTTCATTATGTAGCAAAACTGTCTTTATCATAGAATTACAGAAATAACCCCCCCCCCCTTTTAATTACTGCGAACCAATCTGTCTGAGCATTGAACTACTATACCAAAGAATGGATGACGACATGGTTTACCTTGGAAGACTCTTTGTACTTCCCCACTTCTCTATGCAGAATTTCTTGGGTCCATTGCTCCCCCTGAGCGCTGCGAACCCTTCGTAGGGGATGCTGGATGTTCCCGTCACAAACTGAAGCAGCCTTAACCGCCTCTCGTTATCGAATCTTTCGACTGCGTTCCAAAACCACAGGATGACATGATGGCTGTTGTGGTATCCTGTTGGGTATGAAACATGGGAGTGAAGAAAGTTATCAGAAGAAAATTGCATTATATATATTTGTTTTGAGAGTGAGAGAGAGCCAGAAACTTGTTGGGTCTTTTGTAAAAAAAAATTTATTACAAAAGTAAAGGATGATTGGAAAATTGGCATGGATGTTTCAAATAACATCAACATTTTGAGACAAAAAAAGTCTTCCTTCTCTCTCCACGCCAAAAAATAAATAAAGTTTAATGGAAAAACAGCTTGACTTTAATATGAGACAAATGAGGTAAAATCAAATTCTGAAATATAATATTTGTTCTGAAACTTTAAACTTGGAAATAGATCCCTGACCCACCGGTAATCGGTTTTGAATCTATCCATTCTAGCCATAAATTTCTCTGCGCGTTTTTCAAAAATTTCCCAGTCAGTTCTGCGTTATTTCATTTACTTCAATCATGTGTAGCATTGATAGAGAAAATGTACAGATACTGAACGAATGGATCGGTATGTTAAAATTACAGGAACGTAGGTCTTCAGGCTTGTCAACAGGGAGGGAGGGGATATGTGGAAAAGCTTTATTTTTTTAAGCTTTATTTTTATTTTAAAAAAAGCTTTATTTTTTATTGATTTATAAAAAAGCTTTATTTTTTATTGATTTAGTCCCAGATTAAACTGAGGGGTTAAATCATAAGAAAATAAAATTAAAAATAAAGGCCTACGTCCCTTCACGAATAAAGAAAAGAGGGTGTGGGGAGGGGGGGGGTGTGAGGGGTAGGTAAGGTTTATGTTTGTCTCACCTCCTCTGTACTCTGTATTTTTCCTCCAGTCACTGATGTCAATCTCTGCTGTGCCGGCTATAACTAATTCAAGTTCCCTGGCATCAAAAACAGACAGCATTCTGGGGTCAATTACCTAGAAAATCAAGAAACAAGAAAACCTTTTAATGACTCTATACTCCACATGTATTCTTAGGATTGGACTTATCAGTTAAAACATATTCAAACCACAAACTTTTCCAATTTGCTGCCCATGCGTGTAGAATGTGTCCGGCCTATTTAATAGGAATAGTCGAATCAAAATTCTTTCTTTCTTTGCTCACGAATTATCATTTGGCGAAAGAAATCCAGAGGGGGGGTTTGTGTCATAATTCAATTTTAATTGCCATTTTATTTCTCAGGAGGGTAGGTTTGGTGAAACTGTCGACCAAAACCCGACATGCTGCCGCTCAGCACATTTATCAGGGGTTAGAGGGTTAACCCTATCAAGACGTCGCAGTCCCTCTTTGCTCACCTCATACACCCCTTTGACCAACGATTCCGATTGTTCCGACACTCCCCGTTCGATCCTAAACTTCACCATCTTCTGAATGTACTCTTTCTTGTTCTTCTCCGTCACGGGGATGTTCTTGCCATTGGGTTTCAGTTCCCGCTCCATGATCTGTCCGAACACTTCCTCGTCGGCGGTGAATAACAGGTCGAGGACCCCCGTGATGTCGTTATCCCTCATCCACGAAAGACTCTGGTGAAACTCCGCGTCCAGCGACTCGAGGTCCACCAGGGTGCACATCTGTCGCAGTAAGGCCTTGTAGAACGGTCTCGTGAAGAAGGCATCCAAGAGAAAGTGGTGGATTATGGCCAGTCCGATCACTCGTCCACAAAATCTGAACCTGTTAAAACCGAAGTCGGGATGCACGGTGAGGAGGGTGGGTAGGGAAGGGGGGAGAAGGGGGTAGGGAAGTGGGTGGGGATGGGGCAGATTATGAATGAAACACCTGGTGCATCAGATGTGAAAATGGCCAGAATTTCCTGTGTTATTATGGGATATACCAATAACTTAATAGGATAGGACAGATGATCTCAATTGATGACTGTGTTCCAGCAAGTTTGTCATTACAGGTCTTCAGAATTGTCTACAAATACTGTATGCTAAAAAGGCCAAATAAATGGTCAATCTTCTTGGAACATGAAGAAGCATCCTACCACACCACCAGTTATAATTTCTGACTCATTTTGTCTTATTTAACACTCACTCCTCAATATCTGGGGAAAAAAATATTTTGGGTCAAAGTCTCCAGGAGAGTACTTTTCTTGGGTAACTTTTGGCAATATTTAAAATAGGCTAAAATAGGGGCCAGTACTAATGACCTGATGAATATTCAGAATGCATAAATGCCTAGCTTAGTTTGGATTATGATCATCGGGCAAGCTCCGAAAAACTGTAGATATATTTTCGACCCCTAAATTTTTTTTTAAAAGACTTGTTAAAAAACTTGCGGCCCACTCTTGGTCTGCTGACCAAGAATACGAAGGGCACGATAACCGTGAGATAAAACTTACCAATCTAAGTAGCTATCTACAAATGCCGACATCGGGCTGATCTGTACTGTGTAAGTATCGATTGCTGAGTATTCAAAGAGACCGTAGTAAGGGTTGAATAGCTCTCTGGATAGTAAGAAAAAGAACTCCCTGGATGGACCGCCGTAGTCGAGACTGGTTGGTGAAGACAGATAAATAAATAACGTGAGAGATTAATACCGTGGCAGACGACCGGGATGTGAACGGGATCAAGCGTCAAGAATGTATTAAGATGATGAAATGGCAAACACAACCACGGTGGAGACAAGTACACCCAAGTCACCCAGGTCTGACACCCAAGTCAGACACCCAAGTCAGAAATACTGATTTATATACTGTACGTTCATGAGAAGCTTCAGAGCACTGGTTTGTGACAGTAGGAGTTGTATATGATTCATCCTGTTGATATTAGATGTGCCGCTGTTAGATTAAGATTTGTTTCTACGGACGCTACCCCAGCTATAAAGCACGATATGGGGGAGGACAATATACAGCGGTATTAGCATTAGATAATTGTCCCTACTGGCTGGACTTAAATATTGCAATATAGGTGTGTGGAATACAAAAGGAAATTCAGACAAGGCTTCTCAGTACGCTACTTAGTTTTCTGGTTGTCGATAAGACCTCTAAGAATAAGACTATATTTCCTGACTTTCTATAAAAAAAAAGATAAAAATAAGAAGAATCTCTGAAGGTAAATAAAAGTGGTGGTGTGGTTTGGTGAAACAAAACGTTTTTTCATGTTTCTTTTGCTACTTAAATATCAAAGGTTTACATGAAAGAAATAAAGAAAAAAAAAAAAATTCTTGATTATGAAAATACAATATTCATCCAGATGAAGAGACAAGCTTCTAAGTATGATTTTGAGCTCCAGCAAATTGTGAATCAGTAACCCCCTTTCTACCCCCCTTTCCCCACCAGCTATGCAACAGTTGGGTACTTACCCCTTTCCCCACCAGCTGAACAAGGATTGGGTACTTACCCCCTTCTACACCCTTCCCTACCAGCTGTACAAGGGTTGGGTACTTACCCACCCTTCTACCAACCTTTCCCCACCAGCTGTACAAGGGTTGGGTACTTACCCCTCCTACCCACCTTTCCCCACCAGCTGTATAAAGGATTGGGTACTTGTCCCCCTTTCTACCCATCCCTCCCCCACCCTTTCCCCACCAGCTGTACAAGGTTTGGTACTTACCCTTCCTCTCCAGCAAAGCATATAAATAGTTTACATTTCTGAATGTCCTTCTTGGTAATTGCCATGATCTTACCAAACGCATCCTCGAGCAGGTGATCTCGACGAATCGTTAATCTGAAGAGGATGAATGAAATGACTTGTAAATTAGTGAAACAATTGTTTAACTGTAATGACTGGTCCCGAAGGCAGGTAGTTATATTTATGATGCTAAAGCAGCGGTGAATGCATGTGGGAGAAGTGGAATGGCTTGTTACTAACACTTCACATCTAGTGGTTATCCAATTTACAAATTTTAATCTCATTTCTGGAGTCTTTTACAATTTTGGGACCAGTTGATGGGGGCAAACCATGGATTTCTCCTGGATGGAAAACCTGCCTAACTTTAGCCCCCCGTCAGGGATCGAACCCGAGACCTCCCAGATGCTCAGTTTCAATGCCAATGTCTTTATCCACACAACGACCATTACGGCAGTTAATATATGAAGTAAGCTCAGTGGGGGTAACATTTACAAGATTTGTGGAATCTATGCGGATGCTAGGGCTAAGCCACAGAATATTTCCGGACCACTCATCGATTCATACTTAAAAAAAAACTTTTTAATTTGTCGTATTCACCACAAATAAATGATTCAAACTTACTTGAGTTTTGTCGGACCCTGGCCATAACCCTTGTACTCTAACTTCCTGTACAAGTTTCTCAGTTTGGATTCAAAACTTCTCCGGTACGGAGCCGGGGCACGGTTAGCCCTGCTGACGACTGCAGGGGGAACGGAAAAGGAACAAACATTTGAAACAGGTGAAACAAGGTGAATGCCTTAACTCATTGTTTTCATTTCAAACACACAAAAAAAAAAAATCTCAAATAGTTCTGTCAGTTCTGCCATTTTTCTGTCAGAGCACAACTTGCAGGAATGGCAAAATACAAAAAAAAAGTTTTAATCAACCCTATTCCAGCACTTACTATGAGACTATTTTCTGATAATAATTTTTTTTCATCAACAAGTACACTAGTGAAAATCTCTCAAATGATTTTAAAGCAAAGGGACAAAAGAGAGGCATCACTCAATGCAAACAAAGGGCACACAAAGGGCATCACTTGATGTACGATGTTCATTCAACAACGGATCAGCCTGTATAAGCCAATTACACCTCCTGGAAGCATCAAAGGTTTTCACAGATTTATGTAATATCACAAAAATATTACAAACTAAAAGAGATTGCATAAGTAGTTTCCAGAGTGTTGTGGAAAAAAATGGTCTAATTAGGGGAGGGGGGATTAATGGGCTCACTATATCGCCCCTTTATGTAGAGTAGGGTAGGTAGGGGATAAGAAAAGTTAGTGATTACCTGGAGAGTTTCGAGGAGAATGGTTCGGCGATTCATGAGGGGAGATGTTGGCTAGAGATGATCGTATCACGGGAGGTTGAGTGGGAGCAAAGCTAGCGATGCTGTCATCGAATAGACTAGAGGAAGAAGATCGGAGGAGGAAAACAGGGAGGAAAGAGTTAGTCGGGAGGACGGTGATGGATTAACGGCTTACAGATCAAAAGTTAAGCGAATAGATCAGAGCCGACGACAACAAATAATGTGAACTAAAGAATAACATCAAAAAGTTTTTAGTATTCTAATGATTCTGCTGAAGTGTTTTACAAAGATGAATTATTTCTACTGTTTCAGTATAAAGTGGACTTCGAGATCTGAAATATTAGGGGGGAAAAAACATGTAATGTCAGTATTTCGCAAAATTTGACCAAAGTCAGTCAAACCACTGACCATAAAACTTTAGTAAATGACAGCTAAAAATGTTGTTTGCTCAGTTCCTTTAAACTTCAATGAACTCAATAAAATGAAGAATTTCTTTCAAGGAGATTTGTTTTTTTTGTGACAAGAGAAAGTGAACAACATTAAAACAGTAAAACCTGTATTACTGCTTTTTTTTATTAATATTTTATTTTATTTTATTTATTTTGTCATTTTCCAACAAGACAAAGATGGAATGCAAAAACTTATTTAAATAAAAGTTTGCTATATAGTGCAAACAAAATTGATTAATGTAGCAAAAGTATTTTTTCATATTAATAACTCAATGGTTAATTTGAAAATACACTGACTTATTTAATAAAAGAAAAAGAAGAAAAAATGATAGCAGAGAGTTCATTGTTTCTATGCCCCCTTCCAACTTTAACTTTTAATTAAAGACCAATTGAACATATTGACTGTTAATATTCTAATTAACTGACAGTAGGAACCTCAATAATCTGAATGTGAAATACTATATTTTATTGTGAGTTTACCAATGGTTTTTATCAGGGCTAAATCGATATGGGTTACGAAAAACAAATTTGCTAAAACGATGAGAAACCGTTGGTAGAATAAAACCGTCTGCCGAGATGACCTCCATCTTTGTTTGATATTGGTTCAGCATTGCTGCAGGGGATTATGCAGCTACTAAAACTCTTTTATTTTTGATGTAGTGACTTTACAGAACATATTGTGACTATACAAGCACACACTGTAACTGCTGTTACTAATAAAATCATAGATACCACCAACATATACAGGACATTTTGTGTTTTTTACAATTTGAGTATGAAATTCCTTTTCTGCTGCTCACCTTAGTAAGAGGTTCAGCTCAAAGTCATTGCTGAGTCTCTCCAAGCATTCCACACCTTCTTGCCTTATAGTTGTTATCTTTTCTCTAGGAAAGAAATAAAACAGGAATGGTAGAACAAGATGACAATATACACGCAATAACAACAATAGACATGCAATAAGAACAATACACATACAATAAAACATCACATACAATACAACAGACAACTTTCATATAAATTAATTCCATGTGGCAGTATCGGTTAACAACCAATATGGACTCTATAATTCCATGATGATTTTATGTGCAATTCAAGCATAGGTGTAGGAGGGGGGGGGGCTGGGGGGGCCAAATATTTTTGAAAAAATTTGGGCAAAATGCTGAGAATTTTTCTGAATTATAATTTACAATGTGTTTTTCAATGGTTAAACTTTAGTATTATTATCATTATTATTGTACCGACTTCCCCAATAATTATAACCAATATAGAAGGGTAATAACATGGCAATGATTGTATGTTATTGGCAGGGGATGTAATAACCGATGAATGCCTATATGATATGCACATTAAACAATTTTGGTTATATTTTTAGGGCAAGTCGTTACAGCCCCCCCCCCATAATCAAATTGATCTCCTACGCCTATGAATGCAAGGTTTTGGAAATGTCTGAATTTGGACAAGGGCAAGGCAGGCGATGCATCAACGCAGATTGTGAATTTTTTATAAACTTAGGCCTAGTCTAACTCTACACATTAACCAGTCTTATACTATGTTAGGCTAGTCCTGACTTGTTTTTATAAAAGGAGTCAGTCCCTGATTACTTTGCAGCATAAAGTCAAAACTTCCAGCCAAGCACCCGACTCGGTAACACTTGGTCATTTTTTTTTTACAGTACCGAAGGTCCTCACCACAGGAAAAGCTTCCACAGGCAGCAGTCACGTTTGCCTCATTAAGATACACAACTTTTAATAAACAAAAATTGCTTAAGAGTAATTACAAATTGGATTCAGTGTGACTTCTATTCTGTTTTGCTAAAAAAAAAAAAAA